>JARKHS020031196.1:0-225184 GCA_030143305.2 Amblyomma americanum
TTTACAGCTGCAGCTGTGAAGTGCCCGTTCCTGGGCTTCACGTCACAATAATAATATCAATAATAATCGTAGTAGTATAGTAGTAGTAGAAGTAGTAGTAGTAGTAGTTGTTGTTGTTGTTGTTGTTGTCGTCAAAGTAGTCAACATAACAGGTGAGCGCGTAGTCATGGGAGGCCGCCGAAGGGTCGTTTACCTAGAAGAGGAGGACGGTTACCATGCAAGTAGAATGGCTATGGCGAGCCACCTGTCAACCGAGGCAGGCGGCAGACGGCGCTGCGGATGCCGACACCGATACCGAAGCCAACGACGGCGCGAAATTGAAGAACGCGCGAAAATTATCTACGATAAAAGAAATGGAATCACAACTCAACTGCAAGCTAATATCACAGCTACATCTCTTCAATCCTTCAGCTTCTGCGACTTGTGCTCGCAAGGCGCCGACCGCAGTTCCTAACCTCCCCTGCAGCGCATTCCAAGCACGACAGCGGATCTGCTTTTTAAGCCGCATAGTCGGGCACTTAAGACTTCTAGAAATCAACCAAGGTTCCCAAAGGAAGAATTACGATTCTTCTACCCCGTAGACAGATTGTAAAGCCTCGCAGTATCGGACTGCATCGTATGAGTCGAAAGCAGAGTCCGAACTACGATAAGCGGTGTCGAATCATTACCCGTTTCTGAAAAGGGGCCAAAGAATTACGCGAGCGAAAATTACCCTAGTCGCTCCACCTGATTTCCCAGGTTGCCCAACGGTTGACTCCAATTTCCAGCTGTCTAGTCGCGTACTATTACGTAATAAAGTTGATTTTCCGCCATTAATTCACCTGCTAGATGCAAAAATGAAATTTGTTGTTTTAACTTTCAGCAGTGCCACTCCATAGAGCATATGAGTGCCTTCCTCAGCAGCCCCCCTTACCTTTATAGTACGTCGAATGGCTGAAATCTTGCATTCTACACCACATTCTCGTATTCGACCACTGCTGCGCCTACACCATGAGGAGAAGCATCGCATCCGAGTTTCAGCTCTTTTGACGGATCGAAGTATACAAGAACTTGAGCTCGCTCTAACTTTCCTTCACCTTGTAGAAGGCAGCTTCCTGCTGCTGTCCCCACTGCCGCTTTGTTCCCTTCTCCAGCAGTTGGCTAAACGGAGAATGTAGAGAAGACATGTTCGGCAAAGATCTGGCATGAAATCTCAGCATCTCTAAAAAAAGAGCGGAGCTCACCGACGTTGCATGTGTGGGCGAGGTGCTTGAAGCCAGCCTCATATTATTCTCGGTCGGGTGGAGACCCTATCTGTTTATCCGATAGCCGAGATAATTGACGACTGGAGACCGAAACTTGCATTTGTCATATCTCAGCTTAACTCCATGTTCTCGAAAACGTTCTATCATCTTTTTCAGGCCTTCACAACCATCTCCACATTTCCCCGAACCAGTACATCATCGAAGTATGCTTGAACCCCTGATAGGCCTTACAGTACCGCATCCATTTGTCTTTGGAAAATTGCTGGAGCAGAGGAAATTCGAAAGGGAAGCTTATTATAACAAAATAGCCCCCTGTAATGCCGCACAGCTTTTAGTTTCATTCAGCGGGACTTGATTGTAAGCATCTCGCAAATAAAGTGTGCTGAAATATTCCCCTCCATTTAGAGATGCGAACATGCCCTCAATAACTGGCAGGGGGTGCTGCTCTACTGCACAGACTGAGTTAAGGGCAGCCTTGAAGTCGACACAAAATCTGATTGTTACGCCCTTTTTAAGTACTGACACGATGGTAGCCGCACAGTCCGAATGTTTGACGGGCGAGAGTACGTCAATAAAGACCAGCTGGTCCAGCTCTTGGGATACCCTGTCTCGTAAAACGTAAGGAATGGATCTTGCCTTGCAGAATTTGGCCACGGCTCCAGGATCCAGCCGCAGACTGGCAGCAGTTCCCTTGATCAGACCGAGATCCCGGGAAAACACAAGGTGGTAGTCGCCGACTATGTTGCTTATCGGTCCTGTAGATGCTTGGGGTGTGTCTGGAAAGTCCTTCGTCGACGACCGGAGAACTCGAGCCCCCGCACTGTCACGCAAAGAAATCAGTTCATGGCCACAAATATTTGGCCCCGAGCAGTTGAGCACGATAAGCGAGCAGTTTACGGAAGCAGTCTTGTATTGCACACATAGCTGAAATTCTCCCAGCACTGGCAGTGGTCCAACATAAGATGATAATTTCACACCCGAAGGCTTAAGTGCCGGCCACTGTTCGCGACGCGTGTCAAACAAATCCCGAGAAATGACGCAGACAGGCGACCCTGTATCCACATCCATGCATGGGAAGTTGAACACCGCCCCATGTGAAACTGCGCCGTATCGGGGGCTCGAGGCGGCTTTTTCGTGCAGCAAGTTATGTGCATTAACGCGCCCCTTCAATATCGTCCTCATGCACGACTTCTTCAAGATCGGCTTCTTCGAGAGCCAAAGCTTTTTCCTTCACTGCTTGTGGTGCGACGCGGCCTTTATTGCCGGTGATGCGACACATCTCTTTTGCAAGCTGACCTCGGTACCCGCAGCGATAACACCTTGCTCTCATGCAACTACAGCTGCTGTCGTCATGATCGCCGCTACCACATCGCCATACTGCTGCGGCACAAAACGAACCCGTGAAGATTGAACCAACTTGTGCTGGCAAGCTCGTAGCTTAAGCAAGGGCGCCGATTGTGCCGTCATGTCTCCAGCACCGTTTTCAACAGCTTCGGCTGAAAGTGCCAACGCTTCGGCCTCTTCCAGCGCTAAAACTTTTTTTGCTAACATTTCTTCCGCAGGGTGACAGAGCGCATGCTCCCCTTAGCATGCGATCCATTAGCATGCGGTCAAGCGCCGTGCCGGAATCGCGGTTGTCTGCTATTCGGCGAATAGCAGCGAGAAACGTTCTAACGGTTTCGCCGGGAATCTGTGAGCGATTTAAGAGCTTCTAGCTGTCGGTTATCTCGTCCTTCTACGTATCGTAGTAATCATCTAAACACTGAACGACTCCGTTGTAAGTCAATTCATTTGGAGCACGTGGAGCAACTCTGCAAGTTAGCACTTCAACCGTCTTGCTAGACAACGCCGAAACCAGTAGCGATCTCTTCTTAGACGAGTCAGTTACACTGTTCGCTTTGAAATACACTTCTGTTCTGACTAGGTAAGGCTTTCACTTATCTTTTGTTTGGTCGAAGCCCGGCAAATATATGCAGGTCATCGTTGTCGACACCGAGACAGCTTGAAGGCAGCAAACCTCGGGATCCGTCTTGGTGGCGTCAATAGAAAAAAAAACTGCCTCACCGCCAGTTTTCCAACGCTGGGCGTTGTGCTTGGGAGGCTACCGCTACAAGCTGCACTACGCGCCGGGAAAACAACTGCTCAACTCAGATACCCTCAACAGACCGCCACTGCGGTCTACGGAGGCGGATAAAATAGGTGAGCCACCGGAATATGTCCTTCCTCTCGAAAACTTCGGCTACGGTCTGGTCACAACACAGGAGTTGCAGCAGCTAGCGGCCATTGACCCCACCCTACGTGCTGTCAAGCATTATATACTAGATGGCTGGCCCAAAAGCGTGAAACAGATAGAGGTTACGGTACGGCGGTTTTTGGCCATAAGTTATAGAGCTAGCTGTAGCCCATGGTCTTGTCTATTGGGGGCATTGCGTAGTACCCAAATGAGCTGGGGTCTGGCTTCTGAAGCTGTTGCACGAGACCCATCAAGGCTCATCAGGAATGAAGTCAGTTGCACGGTCGAAATTTTGGTGGCCTCGACTAGACCGCGACATTCAAGAGTTGTCAGCCCGAACCGTGTCCAAAACATGCCGATGCCGGCCGCGGCGCCACCCGTCTACTGGGCACAAACGCAGGAAAAGTGGTCGCGGATTCACGTCGATTTTTCCGGAGCGATAGCAGGAAAGACCATTTTAGTGTCAGTGGATGCACACACGACATAGATTGAAGCCGTGCAAATCAAATATGCAACAACGGCTCGCATGATGAGCTGCCTACGCGCCATGTTCGGCAGATTTGACGTTCTGCGCATCATTCTCTCCGACAACTCAACTTCTAGCACTGCCATTCCATACAGCCCATGAGTGCATTCCTCCGAAGACTCCCTTACCCTCAAAGTATGTCGAACGACTGAAATCTTGCATTCTACAATTCATTCTTGTATACGACCTTCAAATAAAATTTTGTTAAGTTTGTGAACCAATTATAAATGAGAAGGCATCATGACCAAACCAGTCATCATACTATGCCCGTGTCAACAGGCTGACCAATCTTTCATCCGTGCCATCAGAGAATGAAACTCGTCGTCTAGTGTCGTTCGTTCATTTTCACCTCAGCGATTGTCATTTTTTCTTCGATGACATCCTGACAAATTCTACGTTTTTTAGTGTGCTCTGCGTTGTGCACATTTGTGCATAATGTGTATATTTTTTTGTCTCAGACATTTATTTTCCAACTCCTGCAATAACGCCCTAAGCGCTTCAGTGCTTGTAAATGTGATAACAAGTAAGTAAAGACGCTAGATGAATAACTACAGAAATGCATCGCACGAAGACGGCCATTCACCTCATGCATCGAATAGCAAAATCGCTGCCATCTAGACGAAAGAGAAGGCTACTGAAGGCAGCAGTTTCGTTTCGTAATACGGCTGGGCATCTTCTTTTATCAAAATAAATGATAAAAACAAATTTCCTCAAGCAGCTCCAAGCAACGGGCCTGCACTGCTGTGATTCGGCACAAAACGAACTGTTGACCGCATATAATTTCTAGCTGCATTTCTTAAGTCGCGCGATTCCCTTCTTTGCATCGTTTTGCATTATTTCTCTTCTGATCCCGCTTTACGTCATCCATAGTTTCGACATACGTCACCGCACTACGCAAAGGGCGCTTTACCTGGGGGCGCTGCACAGCAGGTTTTGCTGGCACTAAACTTGTTCTCACAAAAGGCAAAACTAAGCGCTCTCCCGGTCAACGGCGCTCCCCTTTGATGTGATGGTACGCACAGCTGTCTTTTGTTTCAAGCACTCGCCAACTGCAGTGTTGATTGGGTGGTAAGTCAATGAACCTACTTAATTGAGCCGTTCCTTTTCGTTAGGTCGCGGTCGGAAACTCTTGGAAAAGAATAAACAACCCAATCAAAGCTCCTGCGGGAAAAACGACTCAAAATACAAACGCTCCGTCATGCACACATCGCGCGAGAACAGTCACGCTGCAACCACAGAAAGCAAAATAGAACGAACGGCCGACTTGACTACGTGAGGTGAAGTAACAGAAAGAGCGTTATTCTAGGAGAGAAAGCTCTGGTTCAAAGGAACGAGAGGCACGCCATTTTCAGGCAATTTGTGCCCGACTGTTCCGCCAGTCGGGGTCATTCATCCTCTCAAAGAGCAGCCGAGATCTTGCATTCACTTCTAGCCCGGAGGTAGCGCTCCCTTTAGTGGGAAACAAAGCGGCTTGTGCTAGAGCTTAGCTTCTTTTATTGCTGCATAGAATAGAAGCTGCACCTGGCCGTCTCGAGCTTACGAGGTCCACATGCCACGTCTCAACCTTCTTGCTGACGTCTCGTACACGATAAAAGGTCAGAAAGCCGAGTGCAACCTTAAGCACTAAGCTCCATTAACTTAATGATTTGCTTGGCTAAGTTTGCCATAGAAGTAGTTTCTAGAGCTAAAACACTACTTCGCAAGATCCAGCCGGCTCTCCGAGTTTGTGTGAAGCTTGACTTCGAAGGTGATCTTGAAAAAAACGAGCATACCAAGAGCCCACGCAGAAATAAAATAAATATTGCCGCGAATGGGTTTCAAACCCGTGGTGGCGCGGATAGATCAGCTTCGCTGGCCACTGAACGAGAGCACTATGCTATCACAACAGACGATCACGACTCGTTTTAAACTGCAACACACTATCGCACTGTACACTGCACATCATCATCGTCATCAACTTCTTTCTGCGGAGCGAACAGGTCAGATCAGCTCAACCTCGATCAGAGCTTAACCCGAGTCTAATATCGCAGCCAGACGTCCCGACGACCCAGCAAAGCAAAACCATGACCCAATGAGGCTAAAAACATGCTTTTTCACGTATACTCGGTTTAGCTACGTTAAAACCCTACAATTTTTTTTACCTTTCACGGTGTTTTGGGGCAGACATTTAAGCGTTGCGCCAGGCTTTTTGCTTGGTGTTACTCGGACTCTGAACGTTATTTCTGAGCGTTATGCCTCCGTTTTGAGACGCATCTCGCAGTACTTAATCCTGGGCTTCTTTTTATTCGCATCAGTGTGGTAGCTGCAATGAACTATCAATGCCAAAAGTGCATGCAATAACATGACGTGCAGTCGGAAACATTTTGCTCTCAGCTTGGAGCGCTAATTTTGAACCAAACCAAAGCAATGTCCGCCGGCCACATCATTTGCGCACAACTTCACAATCAAGTCGAAGAGCAACTTTGTTCGTGCAACCGATAAATAAATCCAACATGTGTAAGCAGACAAGCATGACGACTAATTTTGGGCGTTGGTCGGAAAGGTTTCCGCAGCGAAGAATGTGCGCGCGCGAACCCGCGATGCAGTCTTCACGTATGATTTTTTTTTTCCTTTCTGTGGCGGCCCTCAAAACACATGCCCCCCCCCCCCCCCCTCAGCGTCTTCTGTTCCCGCTGTGGCAGCCTGGAAGCAGCATTGCTACCCTTGGCTCAGTCCCGACATTGCAGGTGACTCATTATCATCATCGTCAACGTAATTGCCATCATCGTCAGCCAAGTTCAGGCCACCGCAAGAAACTCTGATCGCACCCGTTTGTCGCTCTCAAGCCACTAAACAGGTTTTTCTTTGTTACCTACACAGTATTTGTAATAGTCTGTCTGTGAATTGTGAATTCTCTGTGAATTGTCTGTGAAATGTCTGTGAATAGTCTGTGAATTGTGATGACCCAATGTACAGTACTCACGGATTGAAATAGGACATTCGGAGCGCGTGGCCGTCGCTTCATGGAGCGCCGCCCGTAGACGCTCATGGAACCAAGGTGGTGCATTGTGGTATGGCGTGAGAGGGAGAACATCTACAAAGCAGAATTGTTCCTTCCAGTAGCCAATCAGCCGGCCTGTGGTTTACCACATGCCTGCGTGGCACTGCAAGGCTAGCGCTCCGAATGTCCTATTTCAATCCGTGAGTACTGTACCTGTTGCACTGTATGCCTTGTAAGGGAGCGCAGACTTCTTCAAGCCTAGAATGGCTTTTTGCCTGCGTTTTCCTCAGCATTCGCAGTACTGAAATAAAATTTGATTTGATTTGATTTGATTTAAGTACAACAGTAGTTGCCACCTAATTTCATTGCATGTAGTACTGACGTCGTCAACTTCATTTTTGCTTGAAATGTCTTCTACCCGGATCTGCAGCGCATAGGATGCGCTCCAAATTTTTGACTTTTTTCCTGATGTCTTATGTTCAAGAGCTGTATGGCATGCAACAAACTCAGTGTACAGGCGGGAGAAACAGTTTTCGGAAGCTAGGTTGGCCGGAAAATAAAACAACTGGAGGAGAGACTTCATCTCTACCTTAAGAGCAAACAACAACAAGATAGCTTTAATGGGTTAATCTGCATATATGCGAAATCATGTCCATCATTCTTAGACAAAAATATTTAATATTAGAAAACTGCAAGGTACTGTTATAGAAATTTTGAAAGTAATGGTCCATTCTTCCCATGCTTAGCGAAATATCTTTCTTTTAAAATATTCCCATCGCTCGCATCGAGCAGTTAAAATTGCCATAGAATACAAATGGGGAACGCTTTTAACAATTGCAAAAGCGTTAACAGCAAAAAAAAAAAATGCTAGCCTGTCGGTGGAAGATCTGCGGATATAATATCATTATAGTGAAATTTTACAATATATGAAAAATTGCGTTCATAATCTCTTCCCCGCTCAAGAAAGCTCTTGTCCAGAATTTTTGGGTATGAGATGTTCTCGACTTTACGATTCACACAGCCCTAGGAGTCATCTCGTTTCTGGCGCAGTGATTAAGCGGCGCGCCGCTGCACTGCGATGGCAGCTGCTGCCACCTTTAGGGCTCGTGCGACCCTAGGTTGCACTTCCCGAGCAACCATTCGCGACTAATCGGTAATTTGACTGCCACCTGACACGTTTTCCAGTTTGCTCACAAACTGATGGACAGGTTGCGATGACGCCACAAGGTCACGTGACCTAGGAGGCCCACCTGCATCGCTTCTCCTGGGATTTTCTTCAGAAAGGTAGCCTTAAACCCATCGCTTTAATAATTTCCGCACAGCCACGCAATCCAATCCCTTTCAATGTCCCCGAAGTATGAGTCAGCATGCACGCGTCATCCACCGGTATCAGTGCCGCTCGAATGCACTTCGATTCAGGCGTACGAGATATTGACTACAGTGCACACGCATCCTGTGAAGTTTTGCTGGCGGCTAAATGTTTTTGTCGAAAAAACCGTTGCATGTGCTCCAAGATATTGGCC
The DNA here is from genome assembly GCA_030143305.2 of Amblyomma americanum. Classification (NCBI taxonomy): domain Eukaryota; kingdom Metazoa; phylum Arthropoda; class Arachnida; order Ixodida; family Ixodidae; genus Amblyomma; species Amblyomma americanum. The sequence continues at coordinate 8,507 of JARKHS020031196.1, forward strand.
CTATGAAGGGGTTGCAATGCCCTTTTGCGAGAGGCATCGTTCGACTTGATCATTAAACAAAATTAAATACCAGAGTATGAGATTGCAACACGATGACACACCTGCTGAGGCGAACCACATTTCCGTTTACGGTACGTCGGGCATCTCTAGCAATTTGCGTTTTGTTTCAACTATCACGCACAACCTCCACTACCCAAGCCAGTGACCTCGAAGCATGCTGAAGATTAAAGAAGGGCAGATGGCCTCCTTTGAAGGCGTTTTTTTTTTCTGCCCAGTTCATGTCGACCGAAAGTCAATGAACATTGAGCAAGAACAGCACTCTAAAACACGAGTGAGTCTGGAAATCGACGCTCCGTTACAGCAACTGTCCCGAACGAAAGGCACAGAGCGTAAAAAGAAAGACGTTCTGGCACGGGTGCTCATTTCGCTTGGGCTGGTTTCTGCGTAAACGACTTGATTCATGCTTGTCACGTTACGACAGACCTCCGAGGCAAACGCTCGCCTTGCCTCTGGATCTGGTAATGGCAGGCATTAGTGTGGCCAGAAGGAGAAAGTGAGCCGCTTTTTGCTCCTGCGTTGTACATACAATTGCTCAACGACGCAGCCACCTCATAAGGGAGAGGTATGTTTGAAAGGTGAAACTAAATAAACTGCCGCTGCGATAACGCCGCTAAGAAGTTGGAGCCCTTGGAAAGTTTAGCTTTCGTTATTTCAGTCGTTCTTGCTGAGCGGCAGTTGAGCCTATCTTACTGTTTCTTTTTGTTTTGTTTTTCCTTCGGGCAAAATAATTTAAAAACTTTATTTATTATCATTCACTTTGCATGTTACAAGCAAGCGCATACACTTAACTTTACTTGTATGAACCAATATTATAAAACAAATGCCATGCATCCAAGCAAAATGGGCGCATGGTGCGTAATATTATCTGTATAGTATCACTTAGCCACGTATTACATGTCTATCTGAAGTGCTTGCAAGCATAACCAGCATTCGCATGCTGCCTTTATTATGACGCTCTTATAAATAGAACATTTGTAGAGGAATGCAAATTCAGGCGCTTCTATTATTTACTATTACGTCCTTAAAAAATCCAGAATAGAAACATTTGGTATTTCTCTAACTTATCGAGTTGTGGGCTTTAAACAAAATGCAATGAGAACTCCAAAAAAACAACAGAAGCTGCAGCTTGCAAAATTCTATAGTCTAGCGGTTATGTGCTGCGAACAACATACCGAAGTTAACGCCTATTTAGTAATATTATTAAAAATAGCAAGGAACCATCCAAGCACTCAAGCTGAAAAGTTGGTACCGAAACACGAACACTTTAACGCCTGTTCTTTTAAGCTAACTCAGCTCACATTCCAGAAAGCTCACCGCAGTTACAAAAACATGTTTAACACCACAAAGAATCAAATTTAATTCTAGGTGCCTACCTGCATTAAATCGTTACACGCCTCAGGTACTGAGCATCGAAACGGTGCCGCCGGGTTCGAACCGGACCGCGGCGGCTGCGTTTTTATGGACGAAAAACGCTAAGGCGCCCGTATGCTGTGCAATGTCAGTGCACGTTAAATATCCCCAGTTGGTCGAAATTATTCCTGAGTCCTCCACTACGGCACCTCTTTCTTCCCTTCTTCTTTCAATCCCTCCTTTATTCCTTCCCTTACGGCGAGGTTCAGGTGTCCAACGATATACATGACAGACACTGTGCCATTTCCTTTTCGCAAAAACCAGTTATTATTATTATTATTATTATTATTATTATTATTATTATTATTATTATTATTATTATTATTATTATTATTATTATTATTATTATTATTATTATTATTATTATTATTAACTTACCTGTCTCACATATCGGCGGACACCTGAATCCCGCTGTAAGGGAAGGGATAAAAAAAAAGTAAGAGAAAAAAGGAAGGGCCGTAGTGAAGGGCTCCGGAATAATTTCGACTACCTGGGGATCCTGAACGTGCACTGACATCGCACAGCACATGGGCGCATTTGGCGTTTCGCCTCCGTAGAAACGCGGCCGCCGCGGCCGGGTTCGAATACGGGAACTCCGGCTCAGTAGACGAGCGTCTTAGCCACTGACTGTTTCTAGAATAAGCAAGCGTTGGGAGGCGCGTCTTCGTTTCATTTCTCATTGCGCTACCAGCGGCCTGGTCGAACGCTCACGGTGACACACCAATGTTTTCGCCTTCACAGCACTTTCGCAGCCTTAAGTGCCCTCTGAGGCTTTTTTTTTCAGAAATATAGGCCATGACAGCTGCTGCGCTTCTGCACTGCACTTCGGTAGCTTAACTTAAATTGTCTACCTACTTCTTTTCTTCATCACTCGCTCCTCGCGGGATCTTTTCACCTATCCTGAACCGACCTAAGTGCTCTTGTGATGGGATTTTCGTCCCAAAAGTGATTGGGCTCTTTCCTGCGAACTTTCGTGCCTTTATATACCTGCCGTTGAAGGTCGAACATGAGTAAAAAATAAGAAGACTTGCCGCAAAGAAAAAACTCAGCAGCAAGTGAAACACCACGAGAAAGAGGGAATTTAGGTCATTTAAGGGTGGATGAAGGTCTGTTTTACTCCTGCCTATTCCTCTCTTTAGATTACTTATTTCTTTGTAAACCTCCGTAACCCCCCCCCCCCCCCCCCCAAAGAGCTTAGACCTTCAGGCCTTTTTCTTCATATTTCAAGCGTTGCCAAACTCTCATTTCTTTTGCTGTGGGAGCTAATGCTCTAGCATGTATTTTATCCCTGAGCAACCATTAATCTCCACGGCATTCGTGTCCACACAAGATCCTACCAAGTAACATCACTATAGAGTTTCATCTCCTAGCAACAAGTCTAAGAAAGCAAAGCAGGACGTTTTCTTTGTTTTTCCTAAGATTGTGAGCATACAAAGAAATAACGCTCAAAAAAGAATCAGGAAAACGTATTTTTTATAGTCATAAAGGGAGGAAAAGGGAGCATTACTCAGGATAGCAGGAGAAAAAAAGATATATGTAGTGCATCTGAGCTTGGAAAAGGCACAGTCCACAAAGGCGAGAAAATTCACCCGCCGATTTTATCTGCTACGGCCCACGTAGCAGAGTTGGAGAAGGAGCATGATGTCGTGTGTTGATCTCCAGGATCTCCTTGCGGAAATTAACCCACCTCCGCACACTCACGATGGGTGTCCTTTGAAGAAACAGCGATTCCAAGCACTGACTTAATCTTTCGGAGAAATCCTTTCATTAGTGTACAACGCATTCTCGCACAATCCGCAGGGTATCAGAGCTGGAATTATGTAATGTGGTGCAAACTAATAAAGCACTGCCATCCGATCTCCTGTTTTGAGACGCTAATCGCCGATGCTGTTATATGTGCTTCTATTTTCTTCGGCGACAACTCTGTTACGTCCTTTCTCTGATCTACACGCCGTGTATGTAGTGTGTTGTAATCGAAATCCCGCTAGCACCTGCTGCCCTATTAAAGGGCTATATAGTTAATCGAAGAGTACTGCTGTGCACTAAGATTTGCGCGCACGTGTAGTTCTTCAGTCCGCACATTTTTTTTTTTCAGCCGTGTAGTGGGAGCTTTCCGGCCCCTCTGAAGCTTTAAATCTCCAAGGGCTGAGAGGAACATCCTCCTCACCTTTTCAGACCTTTTTGTTTACTGGGTGATGTGAAGTCTTTATACTGTACAGCAGAAGGGTATTGCATGTAGCTCAAGCACTTTCTATCAATACTTTAATTGATCCTCAGGTTTCCGAAATTGATGCGTAGCCCTCCTTAGCGGAGTGCTTCGTGGCCCACAGCATCCGCCTTTAACGTGTAAAAATCAGGTCCCCCTTCAAGAAGCTTTCCGAATATGCGCTGTAAATGAAGAATAGAGTGCGAGAAATTGACACCACGCTGACTTGCGGGGTGCTCTCAGAGAATGGCATTTTTTCTTCAGATTACTGGGGGGGGGGGGGGGGTATACTCGCTTCGGAACACCGACGTTGCTCATTGCGCTAGTTGCACACAATCGCTTTGCAGCTTTCCTGACCACGCGTGCAACAGTGAAGCCATTCAACAAATGGCAGCGCAGGAAGGGCTGGTTCAGAGCACGATGCAGTCACGAACGTACGTTAAACGAAGCCGAACAAAACCCCAGCCTGCGGCGACATTGCTCACAAATGCATGAATGGCAACCAGCGTCTATATTTCCTATGAGGTGGCGATAGAGCGAAGAAAGGGCCGAAAGAAAGTGGCAGCATTGATTGACCTACTCTGCGTATAGTGTCAAAGCCTTTCAGCTGGTGTAAAAGCATGTTTAGCGCGCTTTCATTCTAAGCTATTGTGTCGTTGTGACCCACATCTTTTGGTTAAGTGAATGTGTGCACACTAGTGACAGTGCCTGTTCGGAGATTCTCGTTTACGGTAGCCCGCATGAAAGAAATGTATAGTTTCGCGTATGACTGTACGCGCGTATTTCTATTCAGATTTTCACAGGAGCTGGCAGGGGCTAGGCAATTACTTCTCTTTAGAAAAGCAGCTTTGTAGTGTCCGTTACAGCTGCGTGGGTTACGTAACTCAGGGAACAGGGTTGCATTAATGTAAGGTGAAAAAGAAATCCGTAGACGTCATCTGTGTGTAGGCGGATAGCATCTGAATATTGCATTTTTTTGACGGCTCGCAATGCCTTATTACGGTAGAAGGTATTGAAAAAAACTAAAAGGTAGCACAAGTCTCTTAAGGGCCAAATTCCAGAATGCTCCTTAGCTCCCCCTTTTTTTTACCTCAAATAAGATCCCTCCAGGCTCCATGCTTCCTTAACTCAATGAAGCGTTGAAGAGAGCCACCTGATTTTACAACTGTTCTTAGCCGCTTCTTGGATAAGGATTCATTCAGAGCGACTAAGGGCCACTTGCACGCGTCGGGTGTCGAGAGCACGCGCCTAATAATAGAAATATATTTGTCGAAATTGAAAAACGCATATATACGTCTATAATCGTGTATTTCTTTTTAAGAATACACGCCCATGCGCATTTGATTTGCATTTAACGCGTATTGTTTCCATGCCCTAGACGGCTTCGACGCAAAACGTAGTATGTCTGGCAGCGTCTCACTGCTTACAATGTAGCGGCAGTGCAGCGGTAGATTGTGAACTCGGCGTCGCTGCAGCAGCCGAAGACGACCTGCTGCGCAAGCGCAGAGTGAGTTCTTGCGCAGTGAAGCTTGCATACTGCTCACGGAGCGAGTTAAGGCAGGCTGAAAGTACGATTGTGGACTCACTAGGGAGGTTTCACTTTTAAGAAGCTTTTTAATAAGGCGTATTTAAAAATTGGTCGAAGGAAGGCGATTTGCTCTTAAGGCACCCTCACTGAGGAAACGAGCGCTCTAGAATTTGGCTCTTAAGTCTAGAGGATCGAGCTAAGCACAACGCCATTGTCACCTACATAGCAAGCGTTCTCACTGAAGCGCTTTACATGCAGCACAGCAGTGTGGGTGTGAATTTTCGTCTAGTATCGTGTAACGACCAAGCTGTACGAATTAATTCACTCGTAATCAGAACCTGAAACTGCGCATCTCCCCGATAAATGATAATTATTCAAGCGCGCTCCGCTTATATAAAATCTACACTTCTAGAGCGCATGCTGTACCCCTCTGTAAAATTTTGGCAGATAACATCTCTAATTTTATCAACATTTCCCACAAGCTCTCACTTATGGTTACCTTTTCGCGCAGGGGCATGAGGAGGGCTGGTTTTATATGTTCTACTTCCTGTAAACTGCTTTTGCCAACAAAAATGTACTATGTTTTATATATTTTTCTTGCGTCAGGCAGAGTTGTCACTGCTTTAGCAGAGTTATCGTGATTCTTTGATCTGCTTTTGAAGGTGAGGCAACCTTCACTTCCGCCACCGGTTGGTCCGGTATTGCACTGCCTCCGGGATCGGCCTTGGTCTTTATACCGCGCGTCTTTACTATCCTGTCTTTCTGTCCCATCTTTCAACTCTCCTGCTATCTGCACGTGGTAGCGATTGTGGCTCGGCTTGAGCCGGTGAGCAGGCCTGTGCACTTTCCCTTTCTTTCTTCCTGACAACAACAGACAGACAGATCTACTTGCCTCTTACGCCTGTGGCACTGTCACAATGCACACTTGTGCGAACTCCCAGACACCCTTAGAGCGTGTGGCGGTAGAAGCTCCTGTCTCTCAAGAGATGCCCTCGACTCAGCGTGGCAAGCTGAGCCAGAAAACAGCCACCAAATAATAAACGGGGTAGTCGTTTGGTGTTCAGCTTTCGCTGGTCACGAACCAGAGAACGGGTCGGAGTCAGAAGTTCACAAAAAAAATAAAACAAGCCTAATGTGATCTAATGTGATTTACAAAACAATGCAACACATCCAAAGCATATCTAGAGAGAGCCTACAGTACAGAGAAAGGTCTTGCGCAAAATATATTAATAATTTGGCCTCTGTCTATGAATAACCTACCCCTGCTCATCTCCTTTTGCTGGCAATCGCTCCTGATATCTACGATATGTCTTTGCGAGTTTATTCTATTATTTGCACCTTAAACACCACCACCAACGCCACCGGGACATCATCTCCCAAGAGGAACACTCTTATTCCAGCTTTAATCTCAGGTCAGATCTCTCTGTAGACCCCACAACGTGAGGAATGTAAATATTCCTTGCAATTTTAGACAGCCTCCTATCATCCTGAACATGTCTGATGGCGCTTTCCTCCCGACAACTTGTTTAACTGTCAGCTTCGAACCGACTAAACACTGGATGTCAACCTGGATGCATTTCGTCCCGTCATGGTGACTGCAATTATTTGAACAGCACAGCTCCTGAAGTCGCTCACTCCTGTAAGCTTTGCCCTACATAAGCGGTCGTCGTGGTCGCTGTGCTGCTAACAGCGCGTGACATCAAAGGGTTCCCCAGCACGCTCTAGCTTCACTAACCGCAGGCTAAGCCTGACATGATTCATGGTGCCCTCTTTAACTCACTTGATTTATTGGGGAGGTCAGCCACGCCGACGCCTGAGACGGCCGATGATGAATAACCGTGCGTGCCTTAGGCTGTGCTCGGGCCTGAAACAACAAAGGCGTGCGCTCCATTTATACTTGACCCCTCTCATCACGTGCCAAATATTGCGGCTCACTACAAAGCGCCCGAACGTGACTTGGCATAGGTGCTAAAAAAACACCCAGATTTCCTTCCTATATGCAGCGATAGATTGGCCACAACAGTTATCTAAAGCTGGGCCAGGCTTTTCCCGAAAGGACTGTGAAAAAGATGATGGCCTCGTGGCTTTTGCTTTCATTTTAAGGGAGTGAGTGACCATGGATCGAGTCGCGTGTCAGGCAGGCATTGGTGCACAGCATTATCCAAACGATTACCCTAGACCTACTCAATATTAATCAGCTGGCAAATTGTAACTGGTGCAGCCGCCTGACTATCAAACTAGCTGTTCTTTTAGTACTATGGTGTAGCAAACCTCACAAAGTTGTTTAATACTAATAAGGTTAGGTTTCTCGAAACATTTTTATGTTGAGGGATGTAAAAGCGTGGCGAATGCAGTGGAGGACCTTTTAATATATTAAACCTATATTTTACGTTTCCATTTTGAATTTCATCTTATTTCGACGGTACTTGCCCATCCATCTACTTAAGCACGTGAAACCAATGAATCAATCGTGGCTGGCGAAAACTTCACCTAATTGGGTGTTGTTTCCAGAAGGGGGCTTTACTGAGTGTTTAGCCTTTCCTTAATCTTCTGGCTTATCCAAGCTCTTTTTTTCAATAAAAATGCCACATTTGCTACGTTCGCACACTTATCTTTCAACCTAGCAAGGATTAGTATTGACATTCAGTGCCATTTTAACTTGCAAAAAATGTCGACGTATACTTGTGCCATAATGAAAACATCCATTGAGAATAAAATTGTGCTCTGCGCTTTCGCATGTATTTATTACCTCCCTGTAACGTTACATTTTCTAGGGATTCAAGCCGCCATTTTGCAGCCCTTAGAATAAACGCGGTATGCTACGCAGTTTATATCAAGCAATCTGAATGAATACCACTAAGTCAAAACAACCTGCGTACTCCGGCTGCAGATAGCAGGAAATATATTCTACAAGCTTGAGTTCAATTTTGTAATTATAGGTAAAAAAGTTAAAAATAATGCTGAAAGACCATGGCATGAATATGCTCGTAATAAAGGGGGAACATTTTTTCTCTTTCTCTTTCTGTTCTTTCTTGCCAGGCGGTGGTCTTGCATTACTCTTTAGCGCAGGGTAATTTTGAACTTGTAATTAACGGGACAGTTTTACTGAACCTGCCAGTACCCAAGTTTCCCGTTTTCTGTCCAAGCCGTAATCTGAAAGGTTGAAGTGTGTTTAATTAAAGTACTCGTCACCTGTTTACACACTGTCGACCCAGAACGAGAGTTTGTAGCAACGGGCACCAAAAGCGCCCATCAAACTGCGGCGCACATAGCCTTGCCTCCTGCCTTCGGTTTAAATTCCTGTCTAGACTATGCTCCAGCTCAGTTGTGCAAGGTACTGGTGTTGCCACCTACAGCGTCAATGCGTCGCTAAGAAATAAAACGTAAAAAACACATAGATAATTATTCGCAGGAAAGCACGAACGGATATTGCTCAACTGAGGGTTGTACAGCGAGCTACGCACGTACCAGACAGACCGGTAATGTGTTGTTATTTTGTCAAAGCCGAGGTGACAGCTTGAAGATCGCTTTTGGAAGCGTGTGCGTGCGTCAAGTAGAACTGTCAACCTGGCAAGTCTCAAAATGGGTTAACAAGCACACTCACATTTGAGGGGCTTCGTAAGCCGTAGTTTACATGAAGCACTGTTTTACTTTTCCAACTTCGCGCTTAGATGAGAACACTTAGTGGAGAGCTCTTCAGCAATATTTGGTCGCACCCGAGAAGTAAATGAGTTGCGATGTTGTAAGTTTCAAATCACAGTGTCGAAATGCAAATATAACGGTGACAGCATACGAGGGTACCTGGTATCGTTGCGGTGGCCAACAACAATGCAGGAGAATTTGTAAGTGCCTGTTTGTCTTTAAACCTTTTTTCTGCAAGCTAGCAATTTTTCTCTCATACTGAAATGCTGGCATGCCCTATAGTAGCCTGGTACATTATACTTTTGTAGAGAGGTCGTCAGCTCGTTGATTTCATAAAACAATGCGCTGGACACCATTTTCGAAACGAAGAAGCTTCTATTTAATTCGATTAGAATACGCAAATAGCGCGTGTGTTCAGATTTTGCCAACTGCGCATGGCTGATTTGCGGTGACGATGCCTCCAGCAATTACAAGAGAATGGTTATATGTGTGAATGGATTTCGGTTTTGGGAAATTGAACCTTCTGATTATTTCTCTTCTTGTTATTCTGTTGTCCTGTAGCTTCAAGATTGAAGCAAGGAGCTTCATCGACTACATCGGCTACGCTTGGAGTTTATAGAAGCTGGCGCATTTACAATACAGAGCCTCGTTTGCCTTCCCCTCTTGTGTTGAGCGCCTGCTACTTGCGAAAGCTATTTGGCCCTCCGTTTATTGCGAAACCTCGCACGCCACATTTTTGCGTCGACAGTGATCTCACGTTCCAGCACGACGCTGTTCGCATCAGGAAACACTCGGTTGATGCGTGAGGCGAGAAACCGAGGTTCTGGCCAGACTAGGCGCGCTAGTTGGAAATGAGGAGCGGTGTAGCAAAGATCACTGAACAGAAACTGGCTGGTAGACGCCACACCAAGGCGGCTGCTGTCTGCCCGTATGTGAAGGTTGCGAATCGACCTGGTGCTTCATAGATTTGGAAAAAAAACCTACGCGACCACATTTGCTTATCTTACGCGTGTGTAAACGTGCCTTTGTGATTTTTCAGCTTAAGGTCTGCTCTCTTGTGTGCTGGCTTTTGCTGCTGTGACTAAACTTGACGTTTCCGCAAACCACGCTGCTACTACTTTTGAATTATAGGGCTGCGAAGCTCAGAGAGGAGGTCTTCTTTCTATATTGCCACCTGCCAACGGAGGCTTCATACAACAGGACGGGCACGTCGATTTTTCCAACGTGGGCGATGAATGCTATCACATTGAAAATAATTTTCTATGCTTCACCGCGGTGCAGCTACATGAAAACATGTATTAACTGTTGCTGAAAGGATGCATAGAATAACAGTACATAATGACCCCCTGCCACTATGCTTATTTACCTTACCAGCACGCAGTGCAAGAGCTGCAGCGAAAAGCTGGTTTAATATAGAGTTTGCCAGGAATGCTTTCGGTAGGAGACAAACAGAATTCCTGGGCGCTCTGATATGGAACTTTATACCCACGCACGTGAAAGCAGCACGTAGTTTTTCCGTAGCCATGAAGCGCTTGTTATTTGGTAGCTAAGCAATCTAATTGGATCTGTGACATTGTTGCCCTCTGTGGAATCAGTACATGGCTGTTCTAATATCTGAATATAGTTTTGTTTCCTTTTTTCACTGTGTTGCCACGTGCCACATTATTTTTGTACCTCGAACAATTATTTGTCCTGCTATTAGGCGGTGAGGCTATGGCACCCAAACAACTTTTTTCAAGTTTTATGTATCATGTGCATAAAAGTGTCAATTAAAAAACATCTTTCTATGAGGATGCAGCCCACTGATTCTGATATGTTTCAATTGTTTATTAACCTCTTCCTGCTTTTATTTTCCCTGAATATGGATGTCTGCAATTGCATCTTTTCTTTCTTCTGTCTTCTCAAACTGCGAAAATTCTTTCTTGACATTCCAGTATCAATAAATAACCCACTACACTTTAAAACAGTGTACCATTTTACCCAGAACATCATTTTGGAATAGATACTGAGCTTTATTAGAGCGTGCGTTCTGGCTATAGCTACATGGCTCCTACGCAGGTAAATGCTTAGCGGATTTATCTATTCAAAGGACGCGAACTAATTTATCTTTCAGGAATGCCACCCCTTAAAGTTATGCTACGGGATTCGTTGGACAAAGTCGCTGAATTGAATGGAAGCTTTAAGCCGTGATTCTGAATGACATTCGTAGTCAAGGTTACCTAGCCACCTTAGACTCTTCATAAGCTTCGCTAACGCAGGCCAGCCAGCCTTGAGAGCGAATTCCGCGACTAGACTGGTGGAAGAAAGCTCGACGTGATCTTGCGGCAAAATCCTTTTCCGAATATCCTCTTTGAGGCCCTGGCTTTTCTCAGGTCCCTTATCATGCCTTTCCACGCCGCTGCTTTTTGTCCTTTGCTATAATCCTTTCTCGTAATATGCATGATCTTTCACGTATTTACTACCCTGTGATTGTATGCCTTCAGCAGCTTTTGCGTCCTTCACCTAAATATAGCTAGGTCCGTCGTTGATGCGTCTTTTATTCGGCACATTTGAACAGTCATCCACGCGCGCGAAGCTTAGGGGAGGTCTCAGCTCAATCTTCACAGTCTATTTCCCGCTCAATTCCCGGCGTGCACAAGATGCGAGGGTGCTGAAAGCACGAAGAAGACGTGATTACGTTTCTGTAGCAACCACTACAGCACACCAGTCGACCTATTTTGCCTTGAATGAGACAAGAATGAACAGGGACCTTTGCAGAGTACTTGATAACTCTCTTCTTTTTTTTCATTTAGTGATCCTTCTTTGGGGACGAAGATTTGACGAAGTACAGAAAAGCGTGCAGAAAAGAAAGCGCTCGGCTGCTAGTTTTATTTTCATTGCGAATTACAGACTTAAATTCCTGGCAGCAGTCAGTACAGTGTTTGAAGTCACTAGACACACCTGGCTATGTTTGTTTCTCGCTGACTTATGTCATTCTTCTATCTGGTAGACAAATTTTCCTTGGTGCTGCGTAATGGTCAAGGATTATGTGGTGTTAAAGATTAGGGCTGGGCGAGCGGGAAATTTTAGGGCAATACTCAAACAGATTCGGTATTGTTTTCATTCGGGCTCTGTTTTTACTACCGCCGTTTGACCTGTCCTTCAATTTCAAAATCTCGCATGAATACCAAACCACGCACTATTTTTCACAGACGGCTGTGTAGGTTGCCCAGTTGTGAACGGAACGTATTACAGCTGAAAGCCGATAAAGATACTTCAAGAGATACTACTAAACCTTCCTCATACACTTCGAGGAGGGCTTCACCAACAGTCCTGTAGTTACTTTTCTTTTTAATGAGATAGTGTTAGATGGTGTTTTTGCATTGCTTGCCTCAGATTAGTCAAAAAAAGTCCAAATTGTCTCCTGTGAATTTATGACCCTCTGCGCGGCTTACGCGCGAACCTAATACTTTTCTTCGTGCAGTCTTCGATTAAATCGTTGACACGCGTCATGTACCAAAAAATGGTTACATTCCGCACAACTGACAGCTTTTATTAGTTTTTAGTGATGTTGTACGTTCCCTACAATGCACCTTCTGCATTCGAAGGTATATATATGTTGGGGCCTATTCTTCAGGGTTCTAAACGGTAAGTCTACTTATGTTAGCAGGTCTTCTCATCCATTTTTCCGTGTGTCTCAAACGACTTTCGACTTGTAGTTGTATTAGTAGGGCTATTTTTCATTCAGTAAATTTCACCGATACATTCCTAGAAAAAAAGGTAATAATGGATGCATAATCACATGATGGATGCATAATCACATGATATCATTTGTACTCATCTAAAAGCAAATATCTAGAGTAGCGCTTCTCAGCGCTTCCTCAAGACGAGTTAAAATTCGTCTTGTTTATCCTAGCTGAAAGTAGTCCAGCTGGCTATTACGTGAACGTATACGAATAGTTGTGCGAATGAGACGTCACTATCACTGGTGTAAGAAATAGAAGAGCGGCGCGATTTTCTCATTTATATTTATTGTTTTATTTCACAACTCTGCAGGCCAGTGCTTTGGAAACTAATAACGCCGTGTAGGCTACTGAGGAGCGAAATGACTCCACCACAGTGTATAGCGCAGCTGTCCACCAATAAAAAATTGAATCGAATGAAAGAAAGGTAATTCAAGTGAATGTATACGGAGAGTAAAAAAAATGCGGGAAAACGGATTGAGTCTGCAAAAAGTAAGTCAACGTCAGATGTCTGTCAGCCCGACGCGTAAGGCACCATTCAGTCCGGAACTCGTCCCATTTCTCTGAAGTATAGGGAAGCATGACTTTCGAACATTCGCCGGGTATTGCGAGCAGTGCCATGGTTCAATGCGGCGGCTGCTCGAATAAGAACGGAATTTTAATATCGAGATGTTTTAAATATATCTAACGTTTTGGCCAATGGTATCGGAAGGCATATATGCCCCAATGTAGTTCGCATTGTACAAGGTCTTATATCTCTCTTAGACGGGCAGCACATTTATAAAAAGAGCACAATAGAACTCATAAAATACTTTTGAAGTCTTCTGGAGTAAAGAACTTGACAAGTAACCTTTATGTGAACCGCGAACACCCGAGAAAATCTAGAGAGGGCACTTAATCTCCGCCTTAAGGGTATAACGCGATAGCGTTGTGGGTTAGGCTTTCTATTCGAGCAGTTTCACCCCTTTGAACACATTTTTCTTTTTTTTCAATTGTTTGAATTATATTAATTGATCCAATTACACACTCTAAAGTTTCTAAATTAGCATCATTAAACATTAGCTTTTCAATCTGAGCATTTTGACACCTTTGAACCTTCATTTTTACAATTTTTCTTTTCTTCCTTTCTTTAAATAATTATTTATTCAATTAGTTGCACGAATTTCTTTAACTCACCATCGCCTATCACACAGCAATCAATCACCAATCACTAGAATCACAGATTACCATGATTCGAATCTTTTTTTACGCAGCTCCCGATTATAGGTCTCCGGTTCGAATCCCTGCCGAAAGGTAGGCTCTAACTTTACTAGTACGTTTATGCTGCACGAAACCTTGAATCGTATGACACCATCTGACACCATCCGGAACATTCTGCGGTAAACGGCTGACATGATACATTTTTTTTTTTTTGAGGCAGCCCCCGATTATTTCCGACACGCGGTGCCGGCTACGCCGACGGCTTTTCGACCGAACGAGCAATATACGCTGCCGCGTAAAATGTAAATAATTGCGCGTCCATTAATTACGTACTTGACATGCAGTGTGTTTATTGCATGCGCGATGCATAATTAAATTACACTGTCCTAGTAGTTTCTGGATTTTACAAAACGCGAGAGCAGCCTTGTCAGAAGTTTTTTGCCGGCGTCGCCTTTTCTGTGTTGAATGCGGGTGCGCCAGGAATTTTATGGCTTCTGGAAATTGTTGCTTCGGAAAGCATTGATCTAAGTTTATGCCTCCCGGGAGGCGTGACATTGACCTTTGCTTCCACACAAAGAAAAGACGAAGCGGCCGCACTTACGAAAGGATACAATGAGCTGCGCTGTTCATGCCTTTCAGATATTCGGCGCCACTTTTGTTTCTCTAACACCGCTAGACAAGAGGGCGGCTTTCAAGTGCAATAAAGGATCGTCGCGAAACTCACGACGCCAAAGGGATCGCCCTAGCTGAACCAGAACTGGACGTATGAGGAACAAATGTATCGCTCCTTTCTTGTCCGTATTCATCTTAATATTGCCGAGTTGAAACCGCCGCCGATTTTACCTCGAAAGTGATCTCTTGGCTTCTTACAGTTTTCTTCCGATAAAGCTTATGAATCTGTGTTGCGCGCCCTTTGACAAACAGATCCTGCGGGTTTTGCAGTCTCTAATTTATGTTTCGTGCATTTCTCTCGCATGCGCGTCATTTTTCGCAGCGCCCAGCGAAGCTCAGAATGTCAGACGCTTGCTTTGCAGGCACTGAAAAGACCAATCCAAAACAACGCAATAAATCAACCGCTTGTCGGATATTACTTTCGGTTGTTGCTTGTATATACAAGCTTTTCTTAGGTTGCCGTATGTTTATGTTTCAGTCTTTCTGGGCGCATTGACTAGGCAATTATGATGGTGACCTTTTTGAATTTTATCGAGAGGAACTGTGCCGAGCGTTTCGCGTATAAGGTAGGCGAAAACAAAAAAAAAACTCCACGTGGAAATAAGTTGTGTGTTCCAAAGCGATAACAGTGATGACGGCAATATAATGAGTACTAAAGCGCATGTCGAAAACCGCTGGTTGATCTCTAACAAATAGGCCAGTACACCAAAACTAGGCTTACCTGCCTAACATGATTAAGCTTTCAGTTCTCTGTCCAAGAGGAGGGTAAAAGTTGTAGGTAATATTTTTTGTCTCACTAACACGTTATGCTAAACTTTTTCGAAAGGTGGAGCCCACCACTCATACAGTTGGTACTAAAGCAATGTATTAAAAGGCGCGTAAAGAGGCTCAGTGGGCGCGGCGAAAGCCTTGGGCGCACAACGCTGACTATGCGTCCGATTCTTCTTGTACAGGCTTTGTTCCTGCCAACTGCCAGCCTCCTTGTTGCGCCTTCAGCCAAGCCGTTTACAACAGTGACATCAAGCCACATCGACGATGCAGTTTCGTGCCTCTTTCCGAAAACGGATGATGCAGTGTTTTCAAGTCACGGGTTCCTGACGTCACCAGCTTCAACTGCTATAAAGACAGCACCGCACGATGGACTTACCAGTGGGCGCGGCGAAAGCCTTGGGCGCACAACGCTGACTATGCGTCCGATTCTTCTTGTACAGGTTAGTTACAACAGCACAATACGCAGTGATGATCGTTTTCTTGTTGTACTGCCGCGCCCACATCTGTGCTTGAGTATTGCCTATGAGTGTTTAAATTCGTGTAAGCTTCTCGTTTGTGGGGACATTGAAGAAAATCCGGGACCGACTGTTGATGAAATGTTCGAGTCTATATTGAGTGGCCAGCAAGCAATTAGAGCTGACATCGCTTCATTGAAAGAACGCCTTGAATCCACGGAGACAGCAATACACTGTTTCGAACAGCGTTTAATCAGCTTGGAATGCAGTATGACCGAGGTTCGAGCAAAGACCCATGAAAATGAAGAAACATATGCAGTTGCAACCGCAGCGCATGACCTACTTAAACTTCACCATGAAAAACTGGTTGATTTGGAAAACCGCAGCCGCCGTTCGAATTTGATTGTTTTTGGGATTACCGAAGATCCTAATGAAACGGAAACAACGCTACGGGAGAAGGTTATTGAAGACGTCTTCAAGGATAAGGTGGGGGTAGATTGTGTTTCAGTAGCGAGAATTCACAGACTCGGGAAGAGACCCACAGGAAGGCCCGTCATCGCGTTTTTCCAGGATTACACTGAAAAACAAGCCCTCATGAAGAATGCTCACAAACTGAAAGGATCAGGAATATCCTTGCAAAATGATTACTGCGCAGACACGCTGCGCAAGCGCCGACTACTTTGGAACAGCGCGAAAGAAGAAAAAGATAGCGGCAGAAAGGTCTGGCTTGTTCATGATAAGATTCGCGTTGGCGGCGACTTGTACATTTGGGACGACGTACACAACACACGGAAACTAGTTGCAAAAAGGGATGACACAGAAATGAGACTAGAGCAGGCAGAATAGCAATCACGGTCTTTCCAGTTTCGGCTGCTTTCACTAAATGCCCAAAGCATTGTCAACAAAATAGACAGACTGCAAGATCTTTTATTAGTATACGATCCTCATATATGCGTTATTTCTGAAACCTGGTTGCATGACGGGGTGCAGGATGATGAAATAATTTCGCCAGGTTACCAACTGTTTAGAAGAGATAGATTCTCCCGAGGTGGTGGCGTCGCAGTTATAGCAAAAAATAGTGTTGATATAGGAGAACTAGATCAGATTGATAACCACGAAAGCTTGTTTTTGAATGTCTCTGTCTGGGGTTTTTCATTCATACTATGTTCTGTGTACCGCGCACCAAATGCTGATGATCACTTTATGCAGAAATTATATGATCACCTTTTGAAATTCAGAGGAAAAAACTTAATTTTAACTGGTGATTTTAATCTTCCTCAAATAAAATGGAATAACTGGAGCTATGGGCACAGTCCTTCCTGTGATATACTCATTGATATGATGCTAACTTTTAGTCTTGAACAGGTTATTACTGTTTCTACCAGAGGAGACAATATTCTAGACCTCTTATTCCTCAGTGAAATTTTCCATGAAGGAACCGCTGAAATTGATGCAGGCATTTCAGACCACAAATTAATTTCTTTTTCATCAACAATCAACGTGAATAGAAGAAAACAACGCGAACGATTTAAGGTTAGGGACTATGCTAAAGCAGATGATACATCAATTATCGATTACTTAGACCTATACCTAAATGTTGTCCATGATGATGTCGAGCTTTCATGGCAAAAGTTCAGGGACATAGCCTCTTATTGCATTAACAGATTCATTCCACTGAGAAGTGTCAAGAAACCTCCATCAAACCCGTGGATAAACAGAGATATTATCCAAACTAAGCGAAAACTAAAGCGAATGAAGAAACATAGCAGGCAGAGTTTGTCTTCCAAAAAATTGAAAACTGAATTACTAACAAAAGTGAAAGCAGCCCGAGATAAGTTTTTCAGTCATGATCTTGTTGATTTTATTTCACATGCCCCACAGAAGTTTTGGCGTTTTTTAGGTCAATCTAAACAGGCAATTCATAAAATTAAGGTTAATGATGAAATAATTGAAGACATTTCCAGTATTGCCGAACACTTCAATGATTATTTTTGGAGTGTGTTTTCTGACCTGGATGAATTTCAACATCATAACAATGATAGGTCTTTTGTACATGACATTGTGATTTCCAGGCAAGGTGTTTTGGATATGCTCTTAAAAATTGATGTCAGGAAATCTGCCGGGCCGGATAATATACCAAATGCTTTTTTACGAAGGTATGCGGAACAGATATGCGTTTTTTTAACTGACTTTTTCAAATTATCATTACAATTAGGAGAAATACCATCTGACTGGCGTACCACAAGAGTTGTTCCAATTCATAAAAAGGGTGACCAACTTACAGTATCGAATTATCGTCCCATTTCTATAACGACCACTTGCAGCAAATTATTAGAGCACATTGTCGCAGGCTTTATTCGTCAGTTTTTGACAGACCATAATGTCCTCTCTCCATTTCAACATGGGTTTCGAAAGGGACTGTCGACAACAACTCAACTTGTGTCAGTTGTTCATGAAATCTCTCAGGTGCTTGACACGTCCGGGCAAGTCGATATGCTTTTTTTTTATTTTAGTAAAGCATTCGATAAGGTTCCCCATGAAAAATTACTCCACAAACTAGAGCGCATTGGTCTTCCTACAAATATTATAACATGGATCCAGGCCTACCTCCGCCATAGACAGCAATTTGTTGAAATAAACAAATGTACTTCCAATATCCGTCAGGTAACTTCTGGTGTACCGCAAGGCAGCGTATTAGGACCACTTTTATTTTTGATCTATATTAATGATATAGTCGACGTAATTCCTGATGATGTCCATGTTAATTTATTTGCGGATGACTGTGTAATTTTTAGAAAAATTGTTTCCAGGAACGACAGCAATTACTTACAGGAATCAGTTAATGCTATCCGTGATTGGTGTGAACTTTGGTGCATGGAAATCAATGTAAACAAAACAGTTTTGCTGCGAGTCACACGGAAAAAAGAACCTAGTGTATTTTCTTATGTACTTAACAACACAATAATATCTGAGGTTGAAAAATACAAGTATTTGGGTCTCACATTCAACAGTAAACTCTCTTGGTCAAACCATATTTCCATTACATGTTCAGCAGCATTGCGCAAATTGTGGTTCTTGAAAAGGAAACTTAGAAATGCACCTGCAAATACCAAAATGTTAGCATACAACACATTTGTCCGTTCCAAACTGGAGTATGCAGCAGTTGTATGGGATCCTCATACTAAAAAGAATATAATGAATTTAGAGCGTGTTCAAAGGAAGGCTATCAGATTCATCTTTAGTAAATATAAAAGAGAGGATTCTCCGTCTTTAATAATGCTTGCAAATAAAATCAGTACGCTGGAAAACAGGCGGAAGATAAGTCGTCTCCAATTTTTTCATAACATTATAAATGGAAAAAGCGCACTTCAGCTGCCTCATTGCGTAAAACCTCTAAGTTCACGCCAGACAAGACACAGACATAACCTTTCACTTACGCCAATATTTTCTAAAACAAAATCCCATATGAATAGTTTCTTTCCGCGTACTATACATGAATGGAATTCTATACCTGTCGATGTATTGCAGTCACAAAACTTTGCAGAAGAGCTGGAAAAACATCTTTCTTCCATAAACTAACTGAAACAAAACCAGTGTTCACAATCTGTTATGTTTTCCTAACTCCTTCACTTTGTGATGCCTTTTTTTTTTCCCCCAGAAACAGTTCTGTTGCTCTGAGTAAAAATTGCCCGCCTGTTTGTTATTTCACATGTGCCACTCTTCATGTTTTGTTCGTTATTGTGCTGGTGCCAGAGCGTATTCATTGAGTAACACTGCTACACCCAGCATTATTTTTCGTTAGTGTTTATTGTTGTTTTGCATCGTCCCACTTTTTACTGTATTGCCCCTCCTGCTAGGGCCAGTTTATTGGCCTGCAGTATCAATAAATAAATAAATAAATAAATAAATAAATAAATAAATAAATAAATAAGACGTATGCTTAAGCAATGATACCAAAGTGCTTGTCTCTGCCACGCCAGCAAGCAAGGTCGGCAAACGTGCGCACAAGTGCATTATGGGATGCAAATAAGACGTAGAACGCCTAGTTTATGGAGTCACTTAAGATTCTGAGCATGTTTTGAACACCACGGCACGCCCTTAGAAGTCGTTAAAGAGGGCTTGGTGCGCGAAAGTGGCTTAAGCATGAAACATTAAACACATGGAAACAATGTCAGCGCGTGAACACGTGACAGAAATCGCTCGAAAATCAAGTGCAGTAAACATGGGGGCCAGAATGAAATGAAGAAACTGCTCGCGAGCAAGAAGCATTAAAAATCCTCTAAATAATCTTGCGGTCATCACAAGAGAGCGCTGACAGGTGGAAAACTAGTAGGGAACAAAATAGGAGAATGCGTGAAATTGTAGAATACGTAGATACGTAAAAGCGTAGGAAAAAAAAAAACATTTGAAGTCAATAAGATTCAGACTGCAAATTTGGAAGAGGAAAACGAAAATACAAATACGAACTTGATAATCACTCCTCTTCAAAATTTGCAAAAACAACACTGCCTACTAAGCTTTGGCAAATTGAGAATTTCGAAACAGCTTCTCCTGAAGAGCGAATAAGAAAATAGATAATTAATTATTAGTCAGTGAACCAATATTGAAATGCTTATTAAAATATAAGTAATTTACGTAAACTCTTATTAATTAAATAACGGGTTTTTTATTTGTTTATTTATTTCTTTATTTATGTTTATTCTTGATGTATTTTCCGCCGCCATCAATGCTTATTCCCTAACCCAGAAGCCAGGGCGTTCCGGACGTCATGTAAAGACATGCCTGCTGCATGTCCCTCATACACCAGCTACCGCCTAAGCACGGTGCCTTCAGGAACAGGCATAAAGCGTGGAGAGCTTTCACGCCTAATGATCGATGGGGCATCTATCAGAGTATCTTCAGTGAAGTTAAGTAGAAACTGAACAACGTTTCTGGAGACCGTTTAGTTTCGCAACAAGCGTTACAAGTTGCTATTTCCACTCACAAAAATGTGATAACGGTACCAAAATTACAGCTCCTGTCACAAAACCATCGCCGTGAGCCGCACTTTTGTAAATTCAATAGTGGCTCCTTTCTAATGAGTTCCGACAAGCAACCTTGTGATGCTTCGATGGCATGTCAGCTGTGTCAATGAGCGTCGTTCTTGAACTTAATAATGACATCGGTAGCCCTTACGTTGTGTTCGACACAAGCAGATGTCACCCAACATGCACCAACACATTACAGGGCGATGTAAAGCATGTTTGCTAGTGTGAGGTTTCTTCTGTGTGCCCAATAGAAATTTTTACTGGCGCATTGAACTAGAGCACACTAATGGTTGAACTCTTCTCCTGGTGCACGTCGTTCTAGCTTGACCATCATGCCAGCGGTCACTTTTCCTTATTCACATTCCTTATTTATTGCATGACTGTATGCATGTTACCCAACCTCCACTAACTGGCTAAAAGTTGGAATAAACTTGAGAAGGAGCATTAGAGGTACATGACAGTAAATGTCAGAGTCACCACGCCCTTGAAAGACTTCGAAACAGTGGCAAAGATCTGCAGGCGAACGGTTGCTAGGCATCGTGAAGTTAAGGTGTTAAAAATATCCTTACTTCCAGAAGCACTTTTATCGCCCACAAGACCTTCTAAAGCTCTTCTAGGTCTACAAAGGTTCGCCAAGCATACATTGATGTCGACCTAGATAGAAGGACCTCACTAATGCTCTTATATCGAAGAAGCTCAGGAAGCAGCTTAGCGAGCAGAAGTTCGGGAACGCGGCTAATAAAACCAATACACTAGCAAAAGGAAGAAAAAGAGATTTTGCACTGAGCTTTCAAAAGGGAACGGAAGTGGCGTTATCGGGTCACTTGAGTAAGCTAATGGCCACTAAGGAGCGGCTTAAAATAGAATGTATTAAAAGCTGAGGTGCACTCTGGCGCTGTACGTCTGCGTGAAAGCTAAATAAGAATAATGAGGTACAAGACACAGCAAGTGTACAAATAGCGTTTCGAGCTTATTTCCAAAGTGGCATTTCCTGCAGCTGGCCCTTCTGTATCACCGATACTTCGCTAATGAACGTGGTTCCAGCTCACCTTCAAACTTACGCAACCATCTATACGCTGCCTCGCTTTCAGCCAGTGTCTCTTTCAGAGCATGGGTAGAACTAACTCTGGGAGAGAACGCTACGGCTTATGGGGATCTTATGAGGGCTTTATGTACGCGACCTTTCCGGCGTGAGTTAAATTACGTCGTTTAAAACCTATGCAAGTGCTTCTAATGTCGCTTCTTTGGTCTTAATGCGGATGACGTACTCTGTATACTATGTAATAATATAGCAGATGAGTCAAGTCTCCATATAACGAAGAAATTGTTAATTAAATAATCGATACAACAAAGCAATAGCTGTTTCCCTTGGATATGCTTACAGAAGGGAATGCGTCTGACGTCTCCTTTTACGAAATAACATTTTCTTACGAAGGAATCTAGCGAAGTCGAAGTCACCTTCACTGGCAATTTCGCGCAAAATATATCACCTGCCAACGGGGCGCGGCAGTTCCGTAGTCATTCGGTGTAACAAACTGAAATTACCATGCATAGACCAATATGCCAAACACAACGCAAACCGGGGTCCACAAGGTGAGTTTCTCCGGTCGATTCATTCGTTTCGGCGTGAAAATTTGCGGAGGGAGCACTCTTCTTCTCCAAAACTGGAGCACGGATCCCGTTGAACAATGTCATGCCACATAGTCCACATGGCATGCAGCGCCTTCGCTGAGTTTCCAAGGTTGCTGGGGCTCCCTCGTTCTCAGATATCCTTTCTGAACACGGCTCCTTACAAGTACGCAAGCATTGGACGGGACACTTAAGCTCTGCCTTAAGAGTACGATGTAATAACGCATTTGGTTCATTCCCATATATGCAGAAGGTCGTTCTCTACTTTCCATTCATAGACCCCCGGAAGTTCCCGTACCCCTCCTGGCGCCGTGGTGCAGCGGTTAAGCGATGCGCCACTGCCCTGCGATGGCAGGTGCCCTCAGGCAAGTGCTCCCGAGTGCACACAAGGCTCCCAGGCCTTGTGCGACCCAGGTTGTTCTTCCAGAGCGACCAATCGTTAACTGTCCACTGTTCTCACTATTCGTTGGGCAGTTGTGATGGCGCCGCAAGGTCACGTGACCTAGGTGGCCCACCTGCCTCGTAAGTTTCTCTCTGGGGACCACCTGCAAGAATAGCCCCGTGATTGTTCGCTTAAAACGACGTATCTGACGCCGACAGTGCCGACAACGGATTGTCTGGTGAACAGATCCTTTAACGCTATCACCATCGCTTCCAATATTTTAACGCTATTGAGTTAAAATAATAGCTGCTATGAAGGTAAGCAGCCCACAATAGATTGCCGACAATAGCAAGACACTAGCCCTAGAACACAGTGTATTCCGTCTCTCGCGATCCACTGCGGGTTGAGTTGCTTCCTATTTTAGTTTTAAAGAAAAAAGAAGACAGTTCAAACTGCAGACGCGCGTCCGCCGACATTGGCTATTGTTTACTGAAAGCCGATACGATGGCCAGTGTGCGTCCATAGAGACCTCGGGTATTGCACAACGCTCATCCATCTTCGATTTCTGAAGCTGCAAAAGCCGGTGCCTCCCGAATTACTCTTATCTTTGTTATTTCTTGTCTGCTTCACATACCCAGCAGTCCTGGACAAAAGCATTTTTGAGCGGAAAACCGTTTATGAAGACATTTTTTTTATATAATGTTAGATTTCACTTTGACAATCAATATATCCGCAGACCACCCGATGGCAGTCTGGTATTTTTTTCTATTCCTGTTTTGGCTATCGTCAAAAAGCGTTCCCTATTGGTTTTCTAAGCAAGTCTTAACTGTTCGATGTGATCGCCGAAACATTTTATAACAAAGATTTCGCTACATATCAGAATAATGGACCATTACCTTCAATATTTCCATAAAAGTCTCTTACAATTTTTCGATTTTCAAAATTTTTGCCCGAGAAGGCTGGACATGAGTAAAAAGATGGCAGGAATGCTAGCCTCGAAAAGTCGTCTGTAATAAGACCAGTGTTAGTAAACCTGTTCACTTGAAAAGTTTTCTTTTTCATCCCTAGA
Source organism: Amblyomma americanum (assembly GCA_030143305.2). Taxonomy (NCBI): domain Eukaryota; kingdom Metazoa; phylum Arthropoda; class Arachnida; order Ixodida; family Ixodidae; genus Amblyomma; species Amblyomma americanum. The sequence continues at coordinate 32,280 of JARKHS020031196.1, forward strand.
GGAGCTGGTTTAAATGTTCTGGCTTAAATACCGTATTTTTTTTTTTTTGCTGTCGCCCTTGTGCAGTTTGCGAATCATCAGTACACTCCCAGCTTAAGCCCTACGCATGACCTGGGGAGAACACAGATTACCTCCAGTTGCCTCTTGGTTCTAGATGGTAGTAACGCGAGCAAAAGCTTAGGCCAGTTTGCATCCATTAGACACAAGGTGGACTCGATTTAGTAGAGATTCGAAACCAACACCACACAAATATGCCAAAGAATGCTTCAAAAAATTTAATTTCACTCCTTTGTTATTTTAACCTGGTTTCCTGCACAGCCTATACAAAACAACACCCTAGTTGCACAGCATGAATCTGACTTAGAAGCTGTTGTCCGTTGGCCAGTACCCGTGCGCGACATTTTCGCAATATCCACCATTAGGAGTGCTAAGCTGCCGGAAGATCTAAGGATACTCTCACGCGTGATCATGGTGGTTTTTCGGACTCTAGCTAAGGGATGTTGCTCTAACTTATACGCCACTGCGGGGTTTTCGAGCAACGTGGTGGGCACTTATGAAACGAAGTGGTTACGACTCAGTGGCTCCGTCGCCATTCATTGGATCTACAAGAAATGGTAGCGACAGAAGGCTGTTAACTGGCGCTGGCTTTGTTATCTCCAAGAGCTAGCCATTGCGACACGCTAGTGCTCTGTCTCGTTGTCTGGGTCTAGCGGCAGTCCGCAAAAGCGCGCTTACTCTAGCATCCCATAAGCTCTTCACAGCGAGCAGTGCGCTTGTTATTGGGTACTTGGAGCGCCGACGCACTTTTACATCCACTCAGCTTCACATTCGGTCAGGTGTAGGAGGCGGCAAAGCAGGATTATGGCGAATTACTCGCGCTTCAACGACGAGCGAAAATCCCAGGAGCGACGCGGGCCGCTGAGAAGCTTACTGGTGAATCCCTTCGTGATTGCGGCGACAGCCAAAGGTGGCTAACAGCCCACTGAGGCTTCCCACAACCACTGCCATTAAAACAAACTAGACGCGCAACTGCTCCAGCTGCTTACTACCTAAACGCCTTTTACATCGCATTGCGACTTCCACGCCTTCTTGGATAGTTGGCAGGATGTCGCAAGGTCAGCACTGGGGTTGATGGCGGCATAGATAGGCATAGACTTAGCGGATCTGCGGCTGAACGCCATTGGGCATTCGCTCAACAAATACCGCTGCCGGAATGATATCCGGGCGCGAAATCTTTTCCAGTCACTAAAGTTGAATTGTTTACCTTTTATATTGATGCGCGGCAGGCAATTAAAATACCAGCTGCTGATGAGACACACTTGTGCTACCAGCACCGTGGAGAAAAACAAACAATGCGGCAGTTCCATCACTGCTAAACAAATGTCCAAAGGAATTTTTTCCATCTAAGAAAGAATGTAAAAATTATTTCTGTAACCTCAACTGAGCTCTTACATGTCACCCTGATTTGATGTATCTTGCCTTGGTTTTAAACTGACTAATGCGTGTTTGACCGCGTGTTTCCATATCCTCTCATGATTTTCTTCTTTTCGTATCACTGTTTGTTTCGTGTATATATGCGCTTTTGAGACCTGCTTTATGGCCCATATATTTTCAATGTGACCTTTGATGAGTGCGGTTTTCTTTCTTTCGTTGTAATCTGCGTTGACTGCTGTCTTGTAAGGTGGCCGCTGGGCCGTCGTCAAGTTGCTTAGTGCAACTTTTAGTCCAGTGGACCATTCAGAGCTTGTGTTTGTACCACTCTGAAAAATAAACGAATTGAATTGAATTGAATAACATCGAGGTTGATTGCGCAGTTAAAACGACAACAGCACTTAATTCTCTGATATGGCCACTACAATTCACACTGCGTAAGAGGCAGCGTCTCGACCTAGCGCCGTGTGCTAAACGGGGCGACTTTGACGCACAGAAAGTAAAACTTTTTTAGTCTTCTCACATTAAACAATAAAAACGAGTACAGATACCTCATTTCACTTCGAAACGCTCAGACAAGTAGGGAGTGTGGGCGTAACCGAAGGGTCACTAGCCCAAGCGACCCACATTGTTGACAGATAGACGTCTCTTCACCACACGACGCGTAGGCAGTGGGGCAAAGAAGACAGTCCGCGCCCTACAAAGATGCCATCTAGGGCGCGACGGGCGCCTTGTTATGCACCAGAAACTTTCTTTCTTATTGAATCCAGCATGAAACAAAACATTTTCTTTCAATGGGTTCTAGAAAGGTGAGTATAGCCGAAACAAGAACCTTCAAAATTTGCCCTAGTTTAACACAACTCTTGTTTCACTTGTTTATACCGTTCCACAAATAAAACAAAACTAAGTGAGCGAACTCTAACAGCAACTCAAGTAACTTTACTGTCCTGTTCTTTGTGTCATCTTTTTTTTGCAAACCTTCGAGATCGCAGTAACGTGACTGGCAGACAATAATATATTAGGGCAGCAGGATAGTTTGCCGTAATTAAGAAGGATGTCAATCACTGGCAGGGATTATGAGGCTGAAGTTCTAGTTTATGTTCAATCCATCTCTGTTACTTGGCGCTCTTCCTTTTTTGCTCTCCCTACAGAAGCGTAGTAAAGCATGTTGGCGGGCTAGTTAGTTTAGCATCTTGAAACACTGAAAAACACCTTGGCGCAAACAAAAATCACATACATTCACATACACATTCCTCTTGCAATAAACAGTTGGAAGTGTGCGCCTTTTCATCGCCTCCTCGTCTCTTTTGTGTGTATGAATTTTTTTGCACCAAGATGTTTTTCAAGCTACAGAAGCAGCAAGCTCAGTTTTGTTCGCAGGCATCTCTACAAGCTTGTTCTGCGAAGCTAACGTGCTCGCGCTGCAGAACGTTCTACTGCTTCTGTGGTAATTTGTCATTAATAACGCGTGTGTCATTAATACTGTCACGAGTGCTTGAGGCGCTGTGTTTTAGTTCCCACCCTTTATAACTAAATGTACGGTCATTGTAAGGGGTGATTATACTTCGAAACCTTCCTGTTCAAGCTGATTCCAGAGGCAGATTACGCTTACTAGTGGTGTCGTATGTTCCAAGCTCAAAGGCCGCGGCGGTCGAATTTCGATGGAGGCGAAATTCTAGAGGCCCGGGTACTGTGCGATGTCAGTGCACGTTAAAAAACTCCTGGTGGCCGAAATTTTTGATGCCCTTCACTACACCGTCTCTCATAGCGTGAGTCGCTTTGGGACGTCTAACCCCATAATCCATCCAAAGTACCTAGACAAAGTCTAAACATAACGAAATCTGTACAGTGTTCTTGAATGACCTCAATATCTTCCGGGGAGCTTGTAAACAGTATTTTGCCAAAAAAGTACAACAGAACAATATTTTACTAATTCCGATCGTCATTACAGGAAACTGATATGTCTTTCGCATCTATCAGAAGAAAACAAAACTATGAAAACGAAAGATATAACGCAAATATGAACGAAATATATAAAAAGATATAACAAAAGAAATGAACACCTATCACTGAGCTTCAGCTTTCGCTCTCGGCACTGGTATGGAATCGACTTAGTGTATAAAGGACTAATTCACTGCGCTGTGTTCGATGTCTTCGTTCTATGACAATGATCACGCTTGAGCAAAAATGCATAAATTACCCAGTGAGTTAAAAGGACTGTGCGACTAATTTCGAAGTAGCTGCGTCACTTACTCTGTCGCTGCCAAATCAGAGAGAGCAAAAAATAATAGCAGGAAAAAAACTAGACTCGAGTCTCTCCCTAGACGCGAGGAGGGTCCTCACTTGTCTGCCCGCACTAAATCGTTAGCGATTGGCACACTTCGCCATCTTACGTAACGGCTGTCCGAGCTTTCTCAACTGGGTCACGGAGAGGTGTGACACTTGGATATTTAAGCCGATCGAGCGTGTCGTGAAGACTTTGCGCCACTGTGACAGCGACCTTGCTCCATCTTGTCTGCATTGCCTCCTAAAGACTGCTTATACCTAAGGTGTAATTAGGCTGCTTAGTTTTCCAGCTGTCATGATAGGAAAAGGGAAGGTGGCCTATGTGGGCCTTGAAGCTTGAATGAGCGTGCTAGTTCGCTCCAGCAACACTAATGAATGGTCGCAGGGAAAGGGACACCGAGGTCAATCACAATGCAGGCATGTCAGAGGCAGATAGCGACCTCCTTCGAGACATGTATTTGTGCCCACCTCTGACACAATAGTGGCACTACTAGCACTAATGGCACTACTACGTCAAGTCCCTGTGCTGCAATAGGATTCACAAGATAATCTCCCTTTGTTTTCCCAAAAAGCAAATCAGAGCTTACACGAAGAAGACAAGTCTGAGAATCCTTTGGGCGCTTTTTGGAAAATCGCGTGGCGCATAGAGAAACGAACGGTGAAAGCCATTTGGGAGCTGAAAGTAAGATTTGCCCGTGTGCTGTGTGATGTCACTGCACGTTAAAGATCTGCAGTTGGTCCTAATTATCGCGGAGACCTCTACTACGGCACCCTTTTCTTCCTTTCTTCTCTCAGTCCCTCCTTTATTCCTTCTCTTACGGTGCGGTTCAGGTGTCCGCCGATATGTGAGACAGATACTTCGCTATTTCCTTTTCCCAAAAACAAATTTACTAATTTAACTGAGTAGAACACAGTTCGGCATTCAAAGCTCAGCCTTGTAATAAACGATTGACGCTACAAAAAACATGATGAAAATGTTTTGCACGAGTCCTAAAAGCATACATCAACAATTAGAGCGGGATAGCAGCTCGCAATGCTGAACAGAGAATAGTGATGGCGTTTTTTCACGTAGAACAAAAAAAATACCTATACAACTATTTATGACGATTTAGTGCAGCCTAAAATGTTTCATTCAAAGCCTTGAAGTGAAGGTACGCCAAGCGCACAGTATGTAGGCGTAATTGAAATCAACATATAAAATCATATGCCGCATGCGTAAGACCTCTTGATTTATTGCAGAGTGCATAAAAAGAAATACCGAGGAGGTGCAGTATAAAGTCGAATGACCTCACGAACTACCCTTGAGCAGTGAACTGTTTTCTGTCGCGTACAATGCAACTCACTGAAGGAAGTTAGCAGCCGAAACAGGAAAGAAACAAAAAGTTTGCGGGCTGTATTCTGCTTTTCTTACCTTCTTTTACATTTTTAAAGCATAAACGAAGTTTTTTAGACAGCCAAACAACGATGAACAGGGGGGTTGCGCTTGTTCTTATTTTATTTTTTCTTCTCGCTCACAACTGTCATCGTGGCCCAGGGTCGAAAACCCAGTGTCGTTTTTTACAAATTCTGGCCTTTTTTACTTTTTCAGAAAGAAAAAAATCCCACTGCCGGCGTATTTTCACTACAATCAAATGAAAGATATTTCAAGGTTTAAAGGTATGTTTCCTGAAAAGAGCGATGAAGAAGTCGCCCATAAATAATTACGATATCAATCTCCCATTTATCAACAACACAAATTAAATATATAGAAACATTTTCTCTATGTTCCTTGGTTTCGGGGACTGTTGGCTTCCTTAGTGCATTTCATAACGAACCCCTCTATTCCTTTCACTTGTCTGCTCAAAAACTTAAGGAGGGCCTTGGTTCTGGAGTCTTGATGACGTAGGAAGAATAGAAACATTCTCGCACAGCTTCCGCCCTCACCGTTCAATCACATTTCACGTGGCCCTCGTTGTAGTGCAGAAATTAGTTTTTTGGCCACGGCCAAGAACAATATAACTACGTCCGCCGCAGTGGTTGAGGATGGCGCTGGTGAACGCTCTCAAGATTAGGTTACGCGCAGCTTAAATGCGCCCGAAAGCAGAAGATTCTGCAGCAGTCACTGTGGCTCATGGTTGGTAGCGCAACGCACAAGGAATTCTGAGGCCTTGGGTTCAGACCCACGGGCGACATGTGGTTGCTTTTTCTCCAGCTTTTCAATCACTTAATATTAAAGCGATAAATGAATGACGCTGTTAATACCCCATTGATTAACACCACAAATTAAGAAAACAATAGAAACATTCCCCTCATAGTCCTCAGTTTCGGTGAGTGTTGCCTCCTATCGTCTTCGCTGCGGTAGTTCTGCAAAAGTAATATTATTAACGTAATGCATTAGTCAAACAAATGAGACGTGTGAAAGCTGTTCACATTGGGCTTCATTTCTGAAGGCCATAAAAAAGGTGGCACAGAATGAATAGTTTTTTGTGTAATATATTCCTAAATTTTTGCTTTTTTTATTTCAATTAAACTTTCGCCGATCTAGTTTTCTCTCTCGTTCTCATTTAACCAGGACATGACTCATTCTGTTGCAGTATTACCGAGCTAACACTTCTTTTTAACTGATATTGGTCAACGACAAATTTGCGCTTAGAAAATGTAATTGAGATCTATCGTCGATAACATCGCAGAATACTTTTAAAGAAGATATATGTTAAGGCAATAACTTAACTAGGCGTTTCTTTTGAATATAATAAAAATAAACAAATAAAAGTACCTTTTAGATGCCATTCCTTCTCTATTGGAAATGACGCAATGTCATTTTAGTGCTCCTTTTATTGAAGCAAGAACTGTACGGTGGCGTCGATCACATATACACAGAAAATAGGAAGGAAGAAAAGACAGAACACAAATAAAAAATGAGAATGAGAGAGAGGAAACTATTTTATGAAATAGTTCAGATCAAGCGCTTACTGAGACTTGCGCCTCGTGGGTAACGCGAATTGGTTATCCCGGCTTTAGATGAGAAGCCCACAAGCGGAACGCTGTAGACAATTTCTTGTACTTGATTATTCTTTTTTCGTTCAGCTATTGCGCAAACAGCATACAACATTCCGGGCAAACCGCCTCTTCTGATGACACTCATTTTCTCTAAACGCATTCGCCTTAGACTAAAAAATTTTTCCTCGGCATTTTTGATATTCATGTATGAATCCCTGAAACCAGAACAATCACGGCAGCGATTCAATTTTTTTGCCGACTCAAAGCAGTGTCGTTAGCCCTGACAACTCCGCTCCGTTAGAATGCGAAGAAATGAGCGTCGCAACCACACGAAACGTAGAAACGAGCTTGCATGGAGACCACTCTAATGTATGGTTCCCTGCATACTGGCAGGTAGAATGACTGCTCGCGGACCGTCCTCGGTAATATAGTTTTCTGGGCAGCCGCTGAAAATTCTAGATTGAAAACTGCATAGGCTTAAATTATGGGTGCGCAGGATGCGTTGTGCGGCAGAATCATTTTTCATGTTTCGCTCGCCATTATAATTTCATATGGTAGTTGGATTAGAGCTTCAGTTTAAAATAATGTTTCAGGAACGCGCGTGTTTCGCAAGCGGAGTTTGCATAAATTACCTAATGCGCGCACATCGGAGTGTGTATATGCCGGACCCCCAACTGCAGTTAAGAAAGGGTTTGTGAGTTTTATAGCCCTCGAAAATGCACTTCATTCTATGCCTTTTCAAGGGCAAAACAAAAAGCACCTTCCGGTGGATTTACTTGACGTTGAGCCAGCATTTCTTTCTCTTTTGCTTTCCTATTATTTCTACCACTCTCAGTATAAACACTGCATGGCAGTGCGAAAGTCGTCGTCCACATGAACATGAATAACGTATGCTCTTGCTGTTGGGTGTTCTGAATAGGATATGTTTTGAAAACACAGACATTTCAATCATATTTTCTTGCAAGGCGTGCGAAAAATGCAGGTGCCAGTTAATATCAGGCGTTTCGAGAACACCAGAGCTTATTTTGAGGCGACAGACAGTGACAAAAGTGCGGTGTATGGATAGCACAATGTGCTCTTTACAGCACACCGTGAAGCTTGCAATTGCATCTCTTGAACCTATATGACATATTATACGATCTTCTGTATTCTTGCTTCATGTTTAAGTGCAAAGAAACTAAGCAGGGTGCAAACACGCAGCGCATGTTAGTTGTAGTGAAATCTACGGAAAACTACGTAACAGAAAGCGCCACGCTCGCCGGTTTAGATGTAAGAGCAGAACGGAGGTCTTCACGCCTGTGCACACCCGTTACGTTAATAGCGTTTGGTGATACTGGTCAGTGCCTAGTGCATACTTTGACCCACTTGTGGACGAGATTCTAATCGCGCACAAAAGCTTTTCTTCACCCCTGATGCAATTAAGAGGCTTGCGCATTATACCTGTGAAGTGGTGGCAGTTCTGACGAGTCTTCATGCAGCAAATAACTCATTATTAGCAGCACTCGATGCGTCTGTGTATGCATTTCTGAAATGTTTCTGAAAACACGCTCTGATTAGCCTCTTCACCCGCCGCGGTGGCTCAGTCGTTAGGGCGCTCGGCTACTTATCCGGAGTTCCCGGCTTCGAACCCTACCGCGGTGGCTGCGTTTTTATGAAGGCAAAACGCTAAGGCGCCCGTATGCTGTGCGATGTCAGTGCACGCTAAAGATCCCCAGGTGGTCGAAATTATTTCGGAGCCCTCCGCTATGGCACCTCTCTCTTCCTTTCTTCTTTCACTCCCTCCTTTATCCCTTCCCTTACGGTGCGATTCAGGTGTCCAACGATATATGAGACAGATACTGTGCCATTTCCTCTCCCTAAAAACCAATTTTTATTACTATTAGCCTCTTCCCCAATTTTGCATTTCCTTTCGCTCTCCAGCTTTCTTTCAGCTCTTGGAAACGCAGGCATACAGGAAGCGAAAATTAGTAACTTAAGATATGACCAATGCGTGTTCTCGGCCTTTCAGAAGGCAGCGAGTGCCACGTGTATCTTGTGAGTTGTATTTTTACAGCGATAGCTGTTCGACTCCCGTCCCTGGCTTTCTCGTCGCCGTCGGCGCCGTCCGGGTAACCGGTAGGTGCTGCGTCTGTCAACCTGGGTTGGATAAACCTACGGGCGGCTCTGTTTGGAGCAGCTGCCTGCCAGTACAGGGGTGCATCACTGGCGCACTACGCCAGTGAGCCAGGAAAATATCCCCAAAAGCCCAAACAGCTATCGCTGACTCTTGCGTTACACAGTCGTATCTGTTCTGTGAGTATTTGTTTTCACGATAAGCCCCTGAAAAACATATTTTTCACTCCCGACCAAGGAGACGGACCTGTTTTGGTGTTGTGCCTTCGTGGCGAAAAGAACACCAAAATTCACGAAGCACGACTCCTCGTCGACAGCCTTTGTGCCACACGAGAGATCTGGCGCTACGTGTGTTAACGCAACTTTCATTTAGAATTCGCGCATCAACAGTCCAGAACTCACGCGATTTGGAGTCCTGAAGACAATATTTCTTTTTAAGCATTGCAGTGATCGGCAGTATCCCAGGCAGACAACCAGGCAGATCTCTCCTGTTCCATTAAAGTCTCTCCTCCTCCTCCTCCGGCTGTAAGTTCTAGTAATTCTTATTCCTGTCCATTTCTTGAAAAATGCGCCTGCTATCGACAATAAGGCACGCACGTGTTTTGTCCGTGCTTCCTGGCAGAACTCACAAATTTTCCACCTACGGAAAGATTCTGTGCCAGACAGTTCCCATCGCCCTGTTGCAACAATCGTTGCCGACAGCCCTGTGTGCTCGATTATAAGAACAGTGATTGCAAGCTAGGTGGCTCTGGCGCAAGTGTAAGGCACGCATTGCACGTGGCTCTTTTACTGATGCTTTTACGCAGTTTGCGTTCAAAAGTTAATGAGCCGGAGAGTGCAACCTTCCGCTGTTGATGCTGCTAGATGCATCTGGCGCTGACACGCATGCTTGCTGTGAGCTTTCAAACTAGTTTCAACGGGTTGGCGCAGCCGGTGTTCAATTTATGCCTCTTTTTAGTGCTTCCTAAAATATCTTCATTTACACATAGCGCATTTCAACTACGAAATTGAGCTTAGGTTCACAGCCAACACAACCGGGTTTCTCGACAGGTGTAGCAGTACAATAGATCCACCTTAGTACTACAAGCGTCAAATATGAAAGTGATGTCATAAATACTTTGAAGATCCGAGCCACGTCTCTTTGCTTCGAAACTACGGATAATTACGCCATTTGAAATAAAAACAACAAAACGTTTTTCCTCGCCAGTTACGATAGCTGTAGTGCACCCTTACGCGTTGTACTAATGAGTGCGCCCAGTTGTAGGCGCGCCTGTACTATACGACTATAAATGTAAGATTCTCGAGAAGGCCCAGTCATCAGCCTACTTGCGAACGCGCAGGTTTCCCGTTACGACGTATGACGTCAGCACCAAAAGCGGCGGCAGTTTGCCATGGAGGAACACTGTGGTATAGCAGCTGCTACAGAAGCAAAAATTGAAATTTTGTATTCTGCAGTCTAACGTACCGTAAGGACACATGGGCTATGAGAAATGCCATAGAATGGGGTCTCTGAAAAAAAATTTGAGGCGCTTTAACGTTCACTGGCATCGCACAGCACACGCCAGCCTTTTGCGTTTCGCCTCCATCGACACGCGGTCGTCGGGTTCGAACCCGGGTCCTCCGGCTCAGTAGTTGATCAGCCTAACCACTGAGCCACCGCGGCGGGTTGTTGCTGCAAGATCGATCGCATGGGAATAGCAAGCGAAGTCTTTCCCGAAGAGGTCTGTACTGGCAAGCCTTACTTGGTACTGCTTCCCGGTTCTCAATCAACCACAACGTCACCGCCACTGGGGCGGAAAAGCGCGTCTGCAGCTGATGGCGATGGCCCAAATTTGGGGGGCGAGCCATTAAATACGGTATAAATCAAGTGCATGCTCCAGTTTTCCGGCACTGAGCTGGCAGTATTGATCGTATATAGCACGTGGAGCGCGTTGTTCACATATGACGCCGCCTTTTGCTCTGAATCTCGAATGACCCACATTTACGGCAGGTAAGGCGGCGCTTTGTGGTGTCTCCCCTCGTGTCCGTGTTCGTCTTGCGCTGTGAATGTTAGCATGAAGTACCAACTCGCCCAGCAACTGATTTTAGGTAAGGAAACGCTTTGGCTACGGCTCTGCCTTTGGCCGTTGTGTCGCAAATAATGCCACAACCCCTTTTCTGTTTCTCGTAGTCATTTCATTTCTCGGCACTACCTTGCTAGGCCCATCCTACATCGCTTTCTGCAATTTTCTGAATTATCGCACGCTTTCTGTTCTGCAAACTTCAGAATTCGATAAAGAAGATGTCCTTTGAAAGGAAGACCAACTAACACCACTATGTGGGAGATTGGTGTGACCTTTTATCGCAGGTAGTCTACGAGGTAATCCCAAAGAAAATCACCATTTCAAATGTAGTGCGCATGTCAAAGTAACTGTTTGCAGGAAGCTTTCTATATTTTCGCCGAAAGCTAAAAGTTCGTGTAGCACCAAGTGGTGAAGTCTGCCTTTCAAATCATACGTCTTTATCGTGATTTCTTTTTTTCCGATACATACTCATCGACACGGCAATGCAAATAAGACAGCCTGAAGCTGACACCTTTTCAATAACATGATTATCTACACAGCAAAATATTCTTCGAGACAAAAAAAATATTGACTAAAAATCGATCTTTTACTCCATGTCCATTCATCAGGTTTTTAGCATTCGTTTCTTTACTCAGAATTTTGATAAAATCCAACACACCTTCATAACATGACATTACACTCTTAAGAAGGAAACTGCCCAAAAGCCAGCCTCTGCTAAGTGTTCAAAACGAAAGCAAAACACGTTCGCGTAGAAAGAACTACCAGCAAACAGTGAGTTTCATACTTATGCTAAACTTATAAGGGAACACTGCGATGAAAAGAACTACTCCAGAGTGCACGGTTCTGATTCTCCAACTTGGTCTTGGTGTTTTGCGACCTTTATCTCCTGCCACCATTAGGGGGAGGCAGCTTCGCGGCAAAAAATCTCTCATCCAGGGGTACCTAAAATTAGCACGTCAGCGGTAGAGGGGTGAAAAATGACTTAATTGCTGGCGGTGTAAAACTATAACGGAAAAATTGCATGGACCAGCCCAGAAATCAAAATAACATAGTTTAGAACAAAGGAAGAAAAAAGCTTGGAATAGCACATAATTAAAATACAACTAAAAGTTCAGAAAAAAGTATCAACAGTTAAGAGAACCACTTTAATTCACTAGGCCCGGTTGCGCTCGCCACCACCCCGATTCACAGCGGATGCCTACACTCTAACAGATAAGGGACTAACGGGAGGCGAAGGGTTAGTCTTTTTATTTATTTATTATATTTATTTATTTAGAAATACTGCCAATCCCAATCGGGATCATCGCAGGAAGGGCAAAAGCAGTATTCAACAAAGCAGGTACATAAAACACAGCGTTGCAACTATATGTGAACAGAGGCTGTTAGGTTTAATAGCAATAATAATAATCGGCGAGAAACAACATGGGAGCAACAATACAGGGGAAAAGAAACAAGAACAACATAAATGCATTACACATTAGAAAGAACAGTTTTCATTAAATCAAACAAAGCACTGGAGCTGACGAAATGGTGTTTATAATGCACATTCTAAAGCTAGTAGGTGCGCTTTATATGTCTCTAAAAATTTTTCTAAAGATGAGATGGTTACACTCAATGGTAGGTTATTCCATTCTCGAATGGCTGACGGAAAAAGCGAATGCCTAAACAGTCTGTGTTGAATCGATATTCTTCCAATGTTTGTGAGTGCTTATGTCTCGTTGTTCTTGTTTCTGATTTTGAAATATACCTTGTACAATCTATGTTCACCATGACCTGCCACTGGCATTCGTTCTTTTTGGAAGAAACTGCAAAGGCTCGAACTGTTGGTCCCCTTGGAAGGGGTGCAACCAGTGAGTCTCCGGCAGAGACGTTTAATAAAAAAAGCAAACGAAGAGTTATTTCCAGAGTAGTTTAGAGCAGGATATTTTTCAAAATCGCTTGACACATATAATAACGGTAAAGGAAACAGAAATAAACATATAAGAAAACACCAGGTATCGAACCGACAACTTCGGGATTGGAAACGGAGCGCGGAGTTTTATTTTATTTATTTTTATTTTATAAAGTTTTATTTTTCTGTTTTCATTCATTTTAAAGCTTTCTTTTCATTTTGTATATTTTAATTTTAATGACCTCAATTGGTTGACAGGTACAACCGGACACTTCCTGCCAACGGACACTTCTAGCGGACTCATGAAATGAAAATTACTTTTTGAGGAAAGGAAGTGGCGCAGTGCCTGTTTCACATCCCGGCGGACACCTGAACCACGCAGTAAGCGAAGGGATAAAGGTGTGAGTGTAAGAACAAAGGGAGAGAGAGGTGCCGTAGTCGAGGGCTCCGGAATAATTTCGACCACCTGGGGATCTTTAACGTGCACTGGCATCGCACAGCACAGCGGCCCCTTACCGTTTCGCCTGCATCGAAACGCGGCCGCTACGGTCGCGTTCGAAACCGGGAACTCCGGATCAATAGCCGAGCGCCTAACCACTGAGCAACCGCGGCGGGTCGGATTCACGAGGCAAATCTGGCTTTCGCTTTAAGGAAATTAACCAAAGGTTTAACATGGCGCGCGGTTTTTTGCAGGTGCATACTGCCGAAACGTGGTGGTGGTGGTAGTGGTTTTATTAAAAATAATAGTAAAAAGGAAGGAAAAGATTTTTGCTAGCCCCGGCATCTGCCATCGATACTGAAGCACCTGAGCTGGGACAGCGGAAATAAAGGACAGCAGGCAGAATGGAGAAATGAAATGAAAGAGATGAGGGGAACCGCCACGTACCTCAAAGCGCGATTGACGTGTCCTCTAACCTAGGGAGCCAGTTATGCACCCTTCCATTCCTCAAATTCAACAGTTTACAACGCTGTGAATGCCAACACCAGTGCACCTAATTAACGCCGGCGGCCTATTGCTACAGTGCTCGGTTTCTGTTACAACATTGTCAACACCAACGCATGCAGCGCACATATCTCGTTCACTACCGCCTCGCAGATTAAAGCGTCATTCAGGTGTCCACTGACCAAGCGAGCCAGTTATGCGCCTTACTGACATCGCACAGCACACGGGCGCTTTGGTGTTTCTCCTTCATAAAAACGCAGCCGCCGCGGTCGGGTTCGGACACGGGAGCTCCGGATCAGCATCCGGACGCGCTAACCACTGAGCCACCGCGGCGGGGCCGTTAAAGATCCCCAAGTGGTCTAAATTATTCCGGAGCCCAAACTACGGCACCTCTTTTTTCTTTCTTCTTTCATTGTCTCCTTTATCCCTACTCTTACGGTGCGGTTAAGGTGTCCAACGATTATGAGACAGATACTGCGCCATTTCCTTTCCCCAAAAACCAATTATTATTATTATTATTATTATTATTATTATTATTATTATTATTATTATTATTATTATTATTATTATTATTATTATTATTATTATTATTATTATTATTATTATTATTATTATTATTATTATTATTATTATTATTATTATTATTATTATTATTATGCCAGGCTGATTATTATTACTAAATTATTCCGGAGCCCGCCACTTGGGGTTCTTTGACGTACGCCCACACCGCACAGTACAGTAGAAATTTTCGAGGGCGGTCTGTCACGCGTTCTTCGGCTGAGTAGCCGTGCGCCCTGGCCCCTTCAGCCATGGCAGCAGGGTTCTGTTGAAAAGCTGGTGGTTATTCAAAGTTAATTTGTTGAGAGTATACAACAATTACGGTTTTTCCAATAAATAACCATTGCGCAAGGCAACCCTACAAGTATCTACGCGAATTTACCATTAATAATGCACAACTACATCATCCTAATTATTTATTTCATGACATGCGCTCGCTATGAGCGACACACATAAACGGTGAATGAGTTCAGTACCCTGTCTGCCCCTCATGGGAGGCAAAGTGGCAGGGACCAATGCACAAGCTGGCTCGCTGATACCTGCTGGGGTCGCTCATATTATGCAACCCCAGCAACAGGCAGCACAGCCTGTAGCACATCTTAGCAACTTCCGCGCTGGCTGATCTTCAGCAGTACATTACGAGATGCGTTCACGGAAATGGCCGCCAAGTTGGTGGTCATAGCATTCTGGGATCTGCAGCGCTGCCCACAGTTTGTGCAGGCCAGAGTAGTGGCGCGATCGACGCTCCCAGTTTTGTGCTTGAAGATACCGTGCGTCACAAGCTTGCTGCAATCCCGGAACTGCCGGCCATGGTCGACGCTTTGCTGGCCCTTGACGTCGCTGGCTGCCAGGCTGATCCGGTGGCGCATTCTTCAGCTCAAGTTTGGACGCCCCTTGGATGGAAAAATACACACAGGTCTTTTGGAGCAGAAAACACACTATGCGGAACTTGACAGGAACAAAGCGCCCACAATAGCGCGTATTAGCAAGCAGCAGTGAATTTTCCCGTGCGACACTAGTGCCCTAATGCACTGCATAGCTATCACCAGAAACAAGTTTGAGCAAACCGCATTGAGGTTGCTCAATTTCGCCAGCTACAGCGGCCCAGCAAACATCCTAGGAAAGCGATTCAGCGCATCGTATTACAATAAAATCTGCATCAATAAAAAAACGGGTTCGCAAGAAAAGATAGCTGCAGTAACCGTTTCATACTGTGAACACCTCAACTGTCCTTTAAAAACACAATCGACGAAGCGAGTGTGGGTACATAGAAAGGGGTGCTCCATTGAATGTCCCCGAATGCTGGTGATATGGACGCTTCTCGATGGAGCCTAATCGCAAAAGGCTCCTGTGCGATGTGCAGTGTCAGTGCACAGGCGGACAAAGTTAAGCCGGAGCCTTCCCCTGAGGCAGTTCTGAATCTCTCTTTTCTTTCAATCCCGCCTTCTTCCCTTCTCTCATGACTCGGTTGAGGCACCCGCCGAAAAGAGAGACAAGTGCTCATTTCTATTCCTCAAAAACCGCTATGAGATCACAGCACAAAGACGCCATGGAACAGGCACGCGTCTCGTAGTATCAACTCCAATGTCGATGTCGCTACTGAAGAGCCTGCGACCGACAACGCTGGGCATGAACGCCGCGGCAGTCCAGGTCCCCTATACCTGAAGAATAACTACGGGTATCCGATCATGAAGGCGATAAAACTACACAATCGTTACCCTGAGTGAGTGTGTTTAGAAATTGCCGTTCGAAACTAGTACACACGTAAGCAAACGTTGATAGCGCATTGCGATCAGCACGACCGACCACGGGAACTTCCGAGACTCAATGCGTAACAAAAATGGGATCTCACTCCTTGGCAGGGTCGCTGAAATTCGGCGTCGTATTCCGTTAGCGCTCACGAAGACCGGTTCCGGAGGAAGCTAATCGTGAAGCATGACGTGTCGCCGTCCTTTTCCGTTGAGCAGCAGAGCAGCAGGCCACACGAATGCAAGGTTCCAACAGTAAGACGAGACCCACAGTGGAGCGAGGTATGCATACAGTGTTCTAGAACACAGGCGCGCGAGATCTCTGCACGCGCCCGATGAGACGCGAGCCACGAGCGCCGCCGTGGCAAAACAAAAAACTATGGTCGTCTTCAGTAAGAGAGAGAGAACAACCTTTATTTCCAGCGGAAATGGCGGGGGTTCAAACCTCACGGAACGCACGCAGGCGACCGGATGGTGTCCACCACCACACATTAAGGACTAGTGGACGAGCCTTGCCACAGCCTCAGTCGCCAGCTGGATTATGGAGCGTTGCAGCTTTAGATCGGGGCATCGCAGCGTTGTATCCCGCTCCGTTTTATTTCTGAATTTTCCGTAAACTGGGCAGTGCGTGCACTCCCATATTATATGGTCTAACGTGCCTACACCACCACAGAATTTGCATTTAGCGTCTCGCTCGTCTCTCGCCTGAGCCATGCTTCTCCATAAAGGAGACATGCCATTCTCTGTCTGCAGACGCCGCCAAGTGCTGGCCTCCGAAGGGCCAAGTGCTCTGTCGGGGGAGCATAAACCATCATTCCCAGCTTGAAATGTACTGTTATTTCGTGGAATGAATTCAGGGTCTCTTTTGAATTGCTAACGTCTGGCTTCCCGGAAGAGAGATGCTCGTGCGAGCCTGTGCGCTGCCTCGTTGCCGGCCAATCCTGCTTGAGCTGGTGCCCAAATCAGGGAGATCCCCCTGTTGAGCGTTCCTTCCTCTAAGGTCTCTCTCGCTTCTAGCGATCTTCTACCTCTACTGTAGTTCCTGGAAGCAGCCTTACTATAGCTAACCACGTATCTGGCCTTGGTACTAGTGCAAGCGAGCGCTATCGCTAGTTTCGCGGATGTGGCATCCTCGTAAGTGCCCGTTTTAACGACCGCAGCTTCGCCGAGTCCGTAGGCGACAGCGGACACGAAGTTAACCGGGTCATTCTAGCGCGGCTTCTGTGTATGCTACTATTTCAACTATCTCGAGCGGCCCCAGGCGGCGGGAATTTTTCCGGGCTCCCAGAATATTCGGATCCACCACCTAATTTAAATTCAAAAATGTTTTCAACATCATCCACTAGGGCACCTCACATTTTTCTTTCACTGCTACCTTGCTCCTTTCTCTTACGGCGCGGTTGAGCGGTCCACCGAGAATTGCTACAGTTACCGGGAATTTTGATTTCCTTACAAAGCAATTTTGATTTATCGGGAAATTGAATTACATTTCATTTTAGGAAAGGAAATGGCGCAGTATCTGTCTCACATATCGGCGGAAACCTAAACCACGCAGTAAGGGAAGGTATAAAGGAGGGAGTGAAAGGAGGAAGGGGTGCCGTAGTGGAGGGCCCCGGAATAATTTCTACTACTGGGAATCTTCAACGTGCACTGACATCGCACAGCACACGGGCGCCTTTTGCGTTTCGCCTCCATCGAAACGCTGCCGCCGTGGTTGGACTTGAACCCGGGTACTTCAACTCAGTAGCCGAGCGCGGTAACACTGCGCTACCACAGCGGACACTTATCGACAAGGCAAACTATCTCTTTGAGGCTTCATAAGCGGGTTGCCACAGGGATTGAAGCCATATTATGCGGTACGCTTTGAATCTTTGCTATTCGGAGGATATCAATCCTTTCAAAAAAATGAGAGGACGGTCATTCCTCGGTGCCCTCGGTAACTGGAGAATATTGCTACAGCTGATAAGGTATTTATATTCTACGACATGTTGAGCTACGCAGTTTCAGAGCGACATGAATAGCTGTAATGTTCTAGAGCACTCTAGTTTTCAACATGTATTCGTTTCTCGAAGAGCTATCTATCCTAGTACGCCCCTCTAGGCGCGCGGCGCCATCGATGGCCTTCCTCGAGCGGCGCGTTTCGCGGCAGCTGTAACAGTTGGACCATGCTTCATCACTCGCTCCCTCCTCCTTACACAATTAACATCCTCCTGATAGTTCCCACGGTAACCAACCTCATTTTACGTAATCCTCAACACTCACCACTACCCTCCACCTTCCTACGGCAACCATATTCCGCCTCATTAACAGGGTGACTAACCTCCGGGTGGTGGTTCCTAAAGGAACCACACTGCGCTTCGTCTTACGTTGTCGCCATCCTTTCTCCTTCCACGGTATTATCGAACCTGGCCGCGGCTGCCGCGACTTCATGAAGACGAAACGTAAAAACTGGAGGACGTTCAAGCCTACCCGCCGCGGTGGATTAGTGGTTAGAGCGCTCGGCTACTGATCCGAAGTACCCGGGTTCGAACCGGACCATGGCGGCCGCGTTTCGTTGCAGGCGAAACACTAAGGCGTCCGTGTGCTGTGCGTTGTCAGTGCACGTTAATGGGATTGGATTGTAAAATATTTATTGCATCGAGGGCACGTTAAAGATCCCCACAATAATAATATTAATAATAATAATAATAATAATAATAATAATAATAATAATTGGATTTGGGGAAAGCAAATGGCGCAGTATCTGTCTCATATATCGTTGGACACCTGAACCGCGCCGTAAGGGAAGGAATAAAGGAGGGAGTGAAAGAAGAAAGAAAAAGAGAGGAGCCTTAGCGGAGGGCTCTGGAATAATTTCAACCACCTGGGGATCTATAATGTGCCCTGACATCGCACACAAGATGGGCGCCTTAGCGTTGTGCCTCTATAAAAACGCAGCCGCCGCGGTCGCGTTCGAACCCGGGAACTCCGGACCAGTAGCCGAGCGCTCTAACCACTGAGCCAGATCCCCAGGTGGCCGAAATTTCTCCGGAGCCCTCCACTACGGCACCTCTTTCTTCATTGCTTCTTTTATTCCGTCCTTCATCCCTTCCCTTAAGGCGTCGTTCAGATGTCGGCCGATATGCTAGACAAATTTTGCGCCATACGTTATCCTGAACAACCAATTTTACTTTTAAGGTTCGCCTATAATACTGGGACGCGATGGTGTTCCCAATGTGGAATGGTGGTGGTGGTAGTGGTTTTATTAAAAATAATAGTAAAAAGGAAGGAAAAGATTTTTGCTAGCCCCGGCATCTGCCATCGATACTGAAGCACCTGAGCTGCGGCAGCGGAAATAAAGGACAGCAGGCAGAATGGAGAAATGAAATGAAAGAGGTGAGGGGACAGGAATAGAGGACAGGGGGAGAAGTAATATGTGGGATGGTGTTCCGTGGTTCCAGCGCTGCCAGGGAACCACGGAACACCATAGCGCGTTCGGCGTGACGCCTTATAATATAATAAATTGGATTTTGAGGAAAGGAAATGCCACAGTAAGTGTCTCACATATCTCGGTGGACATCTCAACCGCGTCGTGATTCAAGGAAAGAAGGTGGGAGTGAAAGAAGAGAGAAAGAGGTGCTGTTGTGGGGAGTCTCCGGAATAATTTCGATCACCTACGGAATAATTTCGATCAGTCTACACATACGCTGCCGTCTATCCATGCGGAGCAGAACATGCAGCTGCAGTGGTGGTAGTAGACAACGAAGGAAACCTAGTGACGAGCGCCACGGCGAAAGCCGCGTGCGCAGCGGAGGCCGAGGAAATTGCCGTCGCGCTGGCGGCAGCAGAAGGCCATAGGACCGGCCGCCCCCTAAATATTCTAACAGATTCTAAAGAAACGTGCAAAAACTACACGAAGTGCAGAATTAGCAAAACGGCCCTCAGGATACTCAGCGGGGTAGCCCCTACCGAGTTAAACAAACCCAGACACAATCTGATTTGGATCCCAGGCCACGCGGGGGTAGAGGGAAACGAAAGGGCAGACAGCCTAGCTCGAGGCGAAGCAATCCGAGCGGGACGGTCTAACGCCCCGGAGTTCCATCTGCAAGCCTGCGACGGGGGATACGCAGAACTTTTAAACTTACACGGGGGGATCAGAATCAAATATCCACCACCACACAAAGCTCTGACAAAGTAGGAGGCCACCATCTGACGTAGACTACAGACAAACACCTTCTCCAACCTATACATACTGAACAAAATGCTCCCATCACATTACAGGGCCACCTGCCCGTGGTGCGGAGCCACACCCACACTTTATCACATTACTTGGGAGCGCGAACGCAACAAAGCATTCCACAAACACGAACACCCGAGTGCGGAGCAATGGGAGAGCCGTCTCACCAGCAGCGAGCTCACGGCCCAACGGGCCTTAGTGAGGCACGCGGGCGATGCAGCACGGCTCAGTGGAGCCCTAGAATAGGGGCCCACCCATGCTGAAGAGAAGACTCCGATCGCCAGCGCCAAGAACGAAGACGACGGAGCTTTCGAATCCGCGAATCTCTTGACTGTATCAATAAAAGTTTTCACTCACTCACTCACTCACCTGGGGTTCTTTAACGTGCACGGACATCGCACAGCATATGGGTGCCTTGGCGTTTCGCTTCATATAAGCATGGCCTCCGCGGTCGGAATCGAACCCGAGTACTCCGGCGGAGTAGCCGAGCGCTCTAACAACTCAGCCATCACGGCGGCTCCACGCCTTATACGTTAGACAAATCGCTCGGAGTCCCTGGAGGCCTCCCAAATCGTGTTGGAGGTGTCCACCGATATGTGAGAAACTGCGCCTTTTTTCTAGAATCATATTCACCGCCGAGACCCACAACGGCTAATTCAGGGAGCGTAGTCACTGTAGCCCGTTCGTGATTTCTTCAGCAGCGGATCCGCTGTTTCGAGAAGCCCCGTAGACATAAAATGGTAAAATGGTTTTTGGGTAAAGGAAATGGCGCAGTATGTCTCTCGCATATCGCCAGACACCTGAACCGCGCCGTAAGGAAAGGAATAAAGGAGGAAGTGAAAGAAGAAAGGAAGGAAGAGGTGCCGTAGTGGAGGGCTCCGGAATAAATTCGACCACCCGGGGATACTAGCGTGCACTGACACCGCACAGCACACGGGCGCCTTTTGCGTTTCGCCTCCATCGAAGGCGAAACGCAAGAGGCGGCCTTATGCTTTCCAATGTATGTTCACGGTATAGATCCCCAGGCGTTCGAAAGCATTCCTAGCCCTGCATCATGGCAACTCTTTCTTCCTCTTCTTTTATTCTCTTTTATCCTTGCTTACCTCGATAACAACTAAAGGCACGGTATGATGTAGTACGTGAAGTCCAACGTCCTAAAACTGAGAGTGCGCTATTAGTCAGCTTAGTCGTGGTCTCGGGATAAATATTTGCCACCTGGGGTTCTTTGACGTGCGTTCACATCGCACAGCACAGGGGCAATTTTTAGCCGGCAATCTCTGCCGCGTTTTGGCGATCCGCAGCCGTGCGTCCAAGCTCCTTAAGCCACCACAGCGGAGTACTGTTTAAAAGCTAGAGCTTATTCGAATTTAAACTTGCTGAGAGTGCAACACACGGGTTTTCCAATAAATAGGCTTTGCGCAAAGAAACGCTGCAAGTAACTGACCGAATTCACCAGTACACACTGCACATGTACATCATACTAATTATTTATTTCACGACATGCGCTCGCTATGAGCGACACGTCTAATCGATCAACGGGTTCTGTAACCTCTCTGCCTTCTCCTGGCAAACAAAGAGGCGGTGACCAGTGTAGAAGCTGGCTCGCTGATACCTGCTGGGGTCGCTCATGTCATGCAACCACAGGAACAGACGGCACAGCCTGTGGCGCATCTTAGCAGCTGCCGCGCTGGCTGATATTCGGCAGGGTTTTCCGAAATGCGTTCGCGGAAGTGGCCGCCAAGTTGGTGGTCATAGCATTCTGGTTTCTGCAGTGGTGCCCACAGTTTGTGCAGGCCAGAGTAGTGGCGAGCTCGACACTCCCAGTGTTGTGCTTGAAGATACCGTGCGCCACAAGCTTGCTGCGATCCCGGAACTGCCGGCCATGGTCGACGCTTTGCTGGCCCTTGACGTCGCTGGTTGCCAGGCTGATCCGGCGACGCATTCTTCAGCTCAAGTTTGGACGCCCCTTGGATGGAAAAATACACACAGGTATTTTGGAGCAGAAAACACACTATGCGGAACTTGACAGGAACAAAGCACCCACAATAGCGCGTATTGGCAAGCAGCAGTGAATTTTCCCGTGCGACACTAGTGCCCTAATGCACTGCACAGCTATCACCAGAAACAAGTTTGAGCAAACCGCATTGAGGTTGCTCAAATTCGCCAGCTACCGCGGCACATCAAACACCCTACCAAAGCGTTTCAGCGCATCGTATTACAATAAAAAACTGCATGAATAAAAAAACTGGTTCACAAGAAGAGAACATAGCAGTAACCATTTCACACGGTAAACGTCTGAACTGTCCTGCAGGGAAACAATCGAGGAAGTGAATGGGGGCATATAGAAAGAGGTGCTTCATTGAATGTTCCCGAATGCTGGTGATATTGACGCTTCTCGATGGAGCCTAATCGCAAAAGGCTCCTGTGTGCTGTGCAGTGTCAGTGCACAGGGGGTCGAAGTTAAGCCGGAGCCTTCCCCTGAGGCAGTTCTGAATTTGAGGCACCCGCCGAGAAGTGAAAGGGGCTCATTTGTATTCCTGAAAAACCACTATGAGATCACAGGCACGAGGACGCCATGGAACAGGTGCGCGTCTCGTAGTATCAAATGCAGTGTCGATGTCGCGACTGAAGAGCCTGTGACCGACAACGCTGGGCATGAACGCCGCGGCAGTCCAGGTCCCCTATACCTGAAGAATAACTACGGGTATCCGATCATGAAGGCGATAAAACTGCACAGTCGTTATCCTGAATGCGTGTGTTTAAAAATTGCCGTTCGAAACTAGTACACGCGTAAGCAAACGTTGAGGTGCGCATCGCGATCATCACGACGAACCACAGGAACTTCCGAGACTCAATGCGTAACAAAAATGGGAACTCACTCATTGGCAGGGTCGCTGAAATTCTGCGTCGTCTTCCGTTAGCGCTCACGAAGACCGGTTCCGGAGGAAGCTAATCGTGAAGCATGACGTGTCGCCGTCCTTTTCCGTTGAGCAGCAGAGCAGCAGGCCACACGAATGCAAGGTTCCAACAGTAAGACGAGACCCACAGTGGAGCGAGCTATGCATACAGTGTTCTAGAACACAGGCGCGCGAGACCTCTGCACGCGCCCGATGAGACGCGAGCCACGAGCGCCATCGTGGCAAAACAAAAAACTATTGTCGTCTTCAGTAAGAGAGAGAGAACAACCTTTATTTCCAGCAGAAAAGGCGGGGGTTCACACCTTGCGGAACGCACGCAGGCGTCCGGATTGTATCCCCCACCGTACACTAAGGACTAGTGGACGAACCTTGCCACAGCCTCAGTCGCCAGCTCGATTATGGAGCGTTGTCTCCCACTCCGTTTTATTTCTGAATATGCCGTACCCTGGGCAGTGCGTGCACTCTCATACTATATGGTCCAGCGGGCCTACGGCATCGTAGAATTTAAATTTAGCGTCTGGCTCGTGCCCCGCCGCGGTGGCTCAGTGGTTAGGGCGCTTGACTACTGATCCGGAGTTCCCGGGTTCGAACCCGACCGCGGCGGCTGCGTTTTTATGGAGGAAAAACGCTAAGGCGCCCGTGTGCTGTGCGATGTCAGTGCACGTTAAAGATCCCCAGGTGGTCGAAATTATTCCGGAGACCTCCACTACGGCACCTATTCTTCCTTTCTTCTTTCACTCCCTCCTTTATCCCTTCCCTTACGGCGCGGTTCAGGTGTCCAACGATATATGAGACAGATACTGCGCCATTTCCTTTCCCCAAAAACCAATTATTATTATTATTATTAGCGTCTGGCTCGTCTCTCGTCTGAGTCATGCTTATCAAAAAAGGAGACATGCTGTCCTCTGCCTGCAGGTGCCGCCAAGTGCTGGCCTCCGAAGTATCGAGTGCTCTGCCGGCGGAGCATAGACCCTCCTACCTAGCTTGAAATTCGTAGAATGAATACAGGGTCCTTTTTGAATCGCTATCGTCTGGCGGCGACGCGGCTTCCCGGAAGAGAGATGCTCGTGCGAGCCTGTGCGCTGCCTCGTTGCCGGCCAATCCTGCGTGAGCTGTTGCCCAAATCAGGGAGGTCCCCCTGTCGAGCGTTCCTTCCTCTAAGATTTCTCTCGCTTCTAGCGATATTCTACCTCCACTGTAGTTCCTGATGGCTGCCTTACTATCGCTAAACACGGATCTGGCTTTGGTACTAGTGCAATCGAGCGCTATCGCTACTTCTTCCGCGGATGTGGCGTCCTCGCAGGTGCCCGTTTTACAACCGCGGCTTCGCCGAGTCCGTCGACGACAGCGGTTTCGAAGTTAACTGGGCCTTTGTAGCGCGGCGTCTGTGTAGGCTACTATGTCGACTATCTAGAGCACCCACAGGCAGCGGAAATTATTCCCGGCTCCCAGAATATTATAATCGACTACCCAATTTGAGACCCGCCGCGGTGGCTCAGTGGTTAGGGCACTCGGCTACTGATCCGAAGTTCCCGGGTTCGAACCCGACCACGGCGGCTGCGTTTTTATGCAGGCAAAACGCTAAGGCGCCCTTGTGCTGTGTGATGTCAGTGCGCGTTAAAAATCCCCAGGTGGTCGAAATTATTCCGGAGCCCTCGACTCCGGCACCTCTCTCTTCCTTTCTTCTTTCACTCCCTTCTTTTTCCCTTCCCTTACGGCGCCGTTCAGGTGTCCAACGATATATGACACAGATACTGCGCCATTTCCTTTCCCCAAAAACCAATTATTCTTAATATTCACCAATTTAAATTCTAAAATGTTTTCACCATCATCCACAAGGGCACCTCTTAATTTTTGTTTCACTGCTACCTAATCCGTTCCCTCGCGGCGCGGTTGAGAGGTCTACGGAGATCTGCGACAGTTTCCGGAAAATTTCTTTTCCTTAAAAATGAATTTTGATTTACATGCAAACTAAATTATATTTGCTTTTAGGGAAGGAAATGGCGCAGTATCTGTCTTGCATATCGGCGGACACTTGAACCACGCCGTGAGTGAAGGAATAAAAGCGGGACTGAAAGAAGAAAGGAAGGGAGGCGGCCTTGTGCTGCGCAATGTATGTGCATCATTCCCAGGCGTTGGAAAGAATTCCTGAGCCCTGCATCATGGCAACTTTCTTCCTTTTCTTTTATTCTCTCTTTTATCCTTGCTTTACGGCGCGTTTGACCTGTCACATCTGCGCTATTTCCTTTCCTCAATAACAACTAATGGCACGGTATGATGTAGTACGTGAAGTTCAACGTCCTAAAACAGAAACTACGCTATTAGTCAGCTTAGTCGTGGTCTCGGGATAAACATTTGCCACCTGGGGTTTGACGTGCACTCACATCGCACAGCACAGGGGCAATTTTTGCCAGGCAATCTCTCCCGCGTTTTGCGGATCAGTAGCCATGCGTCCAAACCCCTTATGCCACCACAGTGGAGTACTGTTTACAAGCTGGAGCTTATTCGAATTTAAATTTGTTGAGAGTACGCCACTCACGGGTTTACCAATAAGTAGGCTTTGCGCAAGGCAACGCTAGAGGTAACTGCGCGAATTCACCAGTACACACTGCACATGTAAATCATACTAATTATTTATTTCACAACATGCGCTCGATAAGACCGACACGTCTAATCGATAAATGGGTTCTGTAACACCTCTGCCTTCTCCTGGGAAACAAACTGGCGGTGACCAGTGTAGAAGCTGGCTCGCTGATACCTGCTGTGGTCGCTCATCTCATGCAACCACAGGAACAGACGGCACAGCCTGTGGCGCATCTTAGCAGCTGCCGCGCTGGCTGATATTCGGTAGTGCTTTCTGAGATGCGTTCGCGGAAGTTCCCGCCAACTGGGTGGCCATCACGTTCTGGGATCTGCTATAATGCCCACAATTTGTGCAGGGCTGTGTAGTGGTGCGCTCGACGATCCCAGTGCTGTGCTTGAAGATGCCGTGCGTCACAAGCTTGCTGCGATCCCGGAACTGCCGGCCTTGGTCGACGCTCTGCTGGCCCGTGACGTCGCCGACTGGCAGGCTGATTCAGCGGTGCCTTCTTCGGTTCGAGTTTGGACGCCCCTTGGATGAAAAATGCGCACAGGTCTGTTCCTGCAGCAAACACAATATGCGGAACATGACAGGAGCAAAGCACAGACCATAGGGCGTACTGGCAAGTTACAGAAAATTTTGGGCGCCATCAGCAGCACCCTAACGCATTGCATAGCTAACAGCAGAATCAACTTCGGTTAATGGTTTTTTTAATGGGTGTTTAACGTCCCAAACGACAAAGTCTATTTATTATGGAAGCAGTAGTGAAGCACTTCGAAAATTTCGACCACCTCGGGTTCTTTAACATGCACTGGCTCGCTTCCCAATGGCCTCTAGAATTTGGCATCCGTTGAACTTCGACCACTGCGGCCAGGATCGAACCCGCGTTTCTCAGATCAGCAGCCGAGCATCATATCCACTGAGACGCCGCGGCGGTCAAGAAAATCAAGTGTGATCAAACCGCATAGTGGTTGCTCATATGCACCAGATACCGCAGCCAACCGAACACCTTAGCATAAAGCCGTTTCAGCACATCGTATTATTTACCCCCCGCGGTGGCTCAGTCATTAGCGCGCTCGGCTACCGATCCGGAGTTTCTGGGTTCGAACCCGACCGCGGCGACTGCGTTTCAATGGAGGCGAGACGCTAAGGTGCCCGTGTGCTGTGAGATGTCAGCATACGTTAAAGATCCCCCAGGTGGTCGAAATTAGTCCGGAGCCCTCCACTACAGCACCTCTTTTTTGCTTTCTTCTTTCACTCCCTCATTTAACCCTTCCCTTACGGCGTAGTTCAGGTGTCCAACGATACATGAGACAGATACTGCGTCATTTCCTTTCCCCTAAAACCAATTATTATTTTCATTTTCATTGTATTAGATTAAAAAGCTACATCAATAAAAAAATTGGTTCACAGGAAGGGAAAGGCGCAGTAACCGTTGCACACTGTGAACACCTCCACTCTACTTTAGGGAAAGAACCGAGGAAGTGAAAGTAGGTACATAGAAAGAGGCGCTGCATTGAAGGTCCGCGAATGCTGGCGATATGGGATATGGAAGTTTTTCGATGAGGCTAATTGCGGAAGGCGCCCGTGAGCTGTGCGATGTCAGTGCACAAGTGGTCGAAGATAAGCCGGAGCCCTCCCTGTGGCTGTTAAGAAATAAAATAATAATAATAAAAATTGGTTTTTGGGAAAGGAAATGGCGCAGTATCTGTCTCATATAGCGTTGGACACCTGAACCGCGCCGCAAGGGAAGGGATAAAGGAGGGAGTGAAAGAAGAAAGGGAGAAAGGCGTGCCGTAGTGGAGGGCTCCGGCATAATTTCGACCACCTGGGGATCTTTAACGTGCACTGACATCGCACAGCACACGGGCGCCTTAGCGTTTTTCCTCCATAAAAACGCAGCCGCCGCGGTTGGGTTCGAACCCGGGAGCTCCGGATCAGTAGTCGAGCGCCCTAACCACTGAGCCACCGCGGCGGGTTTAAGAAATAAAATGAAAATTGCTTTCTGGGAAAAGGAAATGGCGCAGTGTCTGTCTCACATCCCGGTATACAACTGAACCGTGCAATTGGAAGGGATAAAGGGATTGAAAGGCGAAAGGAAGAAAGAGGTGTCGTAGTGGAGGCCTTAGGAAAATTTCGACCACCTGGGGACCTTAAACGTGCACTGACACCGCACAGTACACGGGCGCCTTACCGTGTCACCTACATCGAAAGGCAGCCGCATGGTCGGGTTCGAACCCGAGAACTCTGGACCAGTAGCCGAGTGCCCTACCCACTGAGCCACCTTCTTCCCTTCGCTCACGACTCGGTTGAGGCGCCCACCGAGCAGTGAGACAGTACTGGCCCCATTTTTATTCCCCAAAAACCACTAATGAGATCGCAAAGCGCAAGGACGCTGCGGTACAGGCGCGCGTCTCAGTGTGTCGAGTGCAGTGTTTTTCGACTCAAGTGTCTGCGACCGGCAAGGTTGAGCATAAACCCAGCGGCAGTTCCGGTCCTCTATAACTGAATATTAAATACAGGTATCCGAACATGAAGGCGATAAAACTACATTGTTTTTGCCCTGCACGCGTGTGTTTAAAGAATTACCGTTCTAGACTAACAAATACGTAAGCAGTCGTTAAGGTGCGGATGGCAATCAGAACGACGGACCACATGAGCTTCAAGACAGTGCGTGAGAAAAATGAGGAGTCACCCATTGGCTGGGCCGTTGAAAGTCTGCGTCGCCTTCCGTTAGTGCTCATGAAGCCCGGTTGCAAAGGGGAAGCTGACCGTGAAGCATGAAGTGTCGCCGTCCTGGTTCGGTGAGTAGCAGAGCAGCAGGCCACATCAATGCAAGATTCCAACGGTAAGACGAGACTCACAGTGGAACGATGTATGCATACAGCGTTCGAGATCACAGGTGCGCGATACCTCTGCACGCGCCCGATGCGACGCAAGCCACGAGCGCCATCGTGGCAAAACAACGTTGTCTTCAGTAGCACTATACTGTGTTGTATCATTGTGTGTTGTACCAATATTATTTGCTGAGATACTACATGTTATACAGAAACGGCGAAATATCTCTCTCGCCAATGTCGCGAAAAAGTATAGAGAGAGAGAGAGAGAGAGAATAAAAAAATCTTTATTGAGGTCTCTTAAGACATTGGCGGTTCGGTCTTGTCTTCATTGCTGTCGACGCTTGACTTCTGCAAGGTTGGGCCCCTATTCCAGGGCTCCACTCAGCCTCGCTGCTTCGCTTGCGTGCTGCACTAGTGCCCTTTGGGCAGTGTGCTCGCAGCTGGTGAGCCTGCTCTCTCATTGCTCCGCACTCGGGGTTTTGTGTTGGTGGAATGCGTAGTTGCGTTTGCACTCCCAGGTGATATGGTATAGCGTGGGGGTCGTCCCGCACCACGGGCATGTGTCCCTGAATTGTGTAGGATGCATTTTGTGCAGGATTTGTAAGTTAAAGTTTCCTTTTCCAGCCTCCGCCAACTAGCGGCTTCTTGCTGTGTTAGAGACTCATGCGGAGGAGAGTATCTATTCCACCTTCCTCTGTGAAAATTCAATATCTCCGAATATTCGATCTCAACGGTATAGTGGTTACCCAGGGTTTGTGGCTTCTCAGCTCGGTACGTGATCTCGCGAGTTAAGCTATCCGCCTTTTTGTTACCCTCTATTCCCGTGTGTACTAGGATCCAGATTATCCTGTGGGTTGTGTTGTGTTTGAGATGCCCTACTTTACGGAGGATATTTAGGGCGGCTCTGCACAGTCTGCCTTTCGT
Source organism: Amblyomma americanum (assembly GCA_030143305.2). Lineage (NCBI taxonomy): Eukaryota > Metazoa > Arthropoda > Arachnida > Ixodida > Ixodidae > Amblyomma > Amblyomma americanum. The sequence continues at coordinate 61,770 of JARKHS020031196.1, forward strand.
GTAGTTTCTGCATGCTTCTTTTGAGTCTTAAGGATGTATAGTGCCTTGTTTCTCCGGTAGCCTTCAGCCGCCGCAAGCGCCACGGCGACCTCCTCCGCCTCAGGTACCGTATAGCTTCCGGTGGTTGCGCAGGTAATCAGCTTGCCTGTGTTGTCTACTACTACGGCTGTTGCTCTAATGAATGTTGAATTCCTGTCCCACGGGTATAATGTTGTGTCCGTATACACCGTATTTTCGAGCTTGGCTACATGTCGTTCTACGTAATCTGCCCGCGCCTGTCTCCTGGCCGCGTGGAGATTCGGATCCATGTTTTTCGGTATAGGGCTCACCTGGAGGGTTTTACGGATGTCGTCGGGTACGTCGGCGTATCGATCCTGGCGTCCACTCATGTCTCGACCTAACCTCTTCAGGAGCGCTCTTCCTGTGGCCGTGTCTCTGAGTCTTACTATTTGTGCTCCAAGCTGCACTTCCACCAGCTCGCTGAAGGTGTTGCTGATCCCCAGCTGTAGCAGCTTTTCGTTGGGTGCGTTCTTCGGTAGGTGGAGTGCCGTCTTGTAGGCCTTCCTTAAGATTGTTTCTACTTGTTCTCTTTCACCCTTGTTCATGGGGTGGTACGGGAGCGAGTAGGTCACCCGGCGGACTATTAGGTGTTGTTGTTGTTGTTGTTGTTGTTGTTGTTGTTGTTGTTGTTTCTGTTGCTGTTGCTGTTGCTGCTGCTGTTGTTGTTGTTGTTGTTGTTGTTGTTGTTGTTGTTGTTGTTGTTGTTGTTGTTGTTGTTGTTGTTGTTGTAGTAGTAGTTGTTGTTGTTGTTGTTGTTGTTGTTGTTGTTGTTGTTGTTGTTGTTGTTGTTGTTGTTGTTGTTGTTGTTGTTGTTGTTGTTGTTGTTGTTGTTGTTGTTGTTGTTGTTGTTGTTGTTGTTGTTGTTGTTGTTGTTGTTGTTGTTGTTGTTGTTGTTGTTGTTGTTGTTGTTGTTGTTGTTGTTGTTGTTGTTGTTGTTGTTGTTGTTGTTGTTGTTGTTGTTGTTGTTGTTGTTGTTGTTGTTGTTGTTGTTGTTGTTGTTGTTGTTGTTGTTGTTGTTGTTGTTGTTGTTGTTGTTGTTGTTGTTGTTGTTGTTGTTGTTGTTGTTGTTGTTGTTGTTGTTGTTGTTGTTGTTGTTGTTGTTGTTGTTGTTGTTGTTGTTGTTGTTGTTGTTGTTGTTGTTGTTGTTGTTGTTGTTGTTGTTGTTGTTGTTGTTGTTGTTGTTGTTGTTGTTGTTGTTGTTGTTGTTGTTGTTGTTGTTGTTGTTGTTGTTGTTGTTGTTGTTGTTGTTGTTGTTGTTGTTGTTGTTGTTGTTGTTGTTGTTGTTGTTGTTGTTGTTGTTGTTGTTGTTGTTGTTGTTGTTGTTGTTGTTGTTGTTGTTGTTGTTGTTGTTGTTGTTGTTGTTGTTGTTGTTGTTGTTGTTGTTGTTGTTGTTGTTGACCCCACACAATGGCACATACCCACAAGGGGGATTGGCCATAACCAGGCGGTGACTATTTAAATGACCAGTTGCATGTGGCAAGCATGGGATGACCTACCAAAATTTGGACCGCACAGTTTCCGTAGCCGAGGTGGTTGCAGGAGGTTAGTGGGGTCATACAAACTAAAATTTAGGCAAAGAAGGGGTAGGGACGACTTTCAGCGTGTCGTCTTCTTTCATCCCGTATCTCCTTTGGGAGACTCTTGTTATCATGCGACTCATGATAACCATCATGAAAAGTATAAAAAACTGTAAAAATTGCCTTTTAGGGGGAAAATAATGACATAAAAGAACGCAAAATTTTCGTGCTACAACATTTTCCGTGTGCTATTAAACGAACAATGCATATTCATTATCTACAAAATCTTTCCAAGCCCAAAAGTGAAATGTTTGATCTTGAGTAAATTTTTTTCTAACACCAACTTTTGCACTCCTCCGATAAAAGCGAACTCTTAGAAAATAGAAGGGCTGGCAAATGACCAGGAAAATTTTCCCTCTAAGGGTGATTACTTTAGCCGGGTTGATAAAGATCGGAGAAGGACGAGCGCAAACTCTGGTACGTTAGCATGGAATGACGAATCCGCTCACCTTTCTCCAGCCCCCTGCCTTCTCTAGGAATCCACTCCGTTACCCTTAAGGACCAGTGGTTAACTTGACTTCGCATTACATGCACTGCACAAGCCCATTTGTGACCCGCCGCGGTGGCTCAGTGGTTAGAGCGCTCGACTACTGATCCGGAGTTCCCGGGTTCGAACACAACCGGGGCGGCTGCGTTTCGATGGAGGAAAAACATTAAGGCGCCTGTGTGCTGTGCGATGTCAGTGCACGTTAAAGATCCCCAGGTGGTTAAAATTGTTCCTGAGCCCTCCACTACGGCACCTCTTTCTTGCTTTCTTTCACTCCCTCCTTTATCCCTTCCCTTACGTTGCGGATCAAGTGTCCAACGATACATGAGACAGATACTGCGCCATTTCCTTTTCCAAAAAACCAATTATTACAAGCCCATTTATTCCTCTTGATTTCAGCAAGGATATTATTAACCCGCGTTTATTCTCTCACCCACTTCGCCCGCTTCCCATAACCTAAGCTGAACACTTTTCGTTAGCCTTCACGTTTCTGCCCCATAGGTGAGTACAGGTAAGATACAACTGTTGTATACTTTTCTCTTGTGGGACATTAATAAACTCCTCGCCTAATTCACTTGTTCGTCTATCAAAAAGAAAACTTTCACCCCCCTCCTTCCCGGGCCCGTCCGGAAGTTATCGGGGGCAGACCTTTTTATGTACATGCGGTGAAGTCAAGCAATGACGACAAAGAAGAAAGCATCATCCTTTATTTCATCGCTTAAGCGCTTCGAGACGCTCGTAACAGGGTCTCCGACAACTGGCACTGGCCAAGTCTGTCCTTCCTGGCTCCCCTTCCCTACACCCTCCCATTGTCTTGCTCACTGGGCAGACTAGGAGGAGCCCAGGGCTCAACCACTCGGCAGTTCTCTCAGCGACTCCGCGTGTAGCGTTAATTTTCCCGCGCAAAAAGGCATGCCAACAAGCGTCCGACACTTCTGAGGAAGCATGAAAACGGTTCAAGCCCAAGCACACGAGTGTTCGCAGGGCCTACAGTGGCCAATGCCGCGGCACACTTTTTGCAGACACACTTTTAGCTGCCTCCCCTGGTGCACAGACGTCGTCGTTTGTGGTCGTCACAGCTGTTATCAGACTGAGCCTCCGTCTAGCGCCGTCGGAACAGTGGTTGTAGCAGTGGTCAAGTGTTTTAGGGGAATCCGCCAAGATGGAGTAGAATTTCTAATAAGGGAGTAATAAGGGGCCGTACCGTTTAAATCAGTTGGTAGAGCGGCGGTCCCAGTTCGAACCAAGAACCAGGTCGAATTTTTCTTTAACTGCGAAGTTTCTGAGAAAGCTTTATAGCTTTCCTTTGTAGCCGTTGGGCTGCGCTTGGGTGGATGCCAATGACTTATTACTCCCTCATTAGTGGTTGTAGCACAGATCGTACGTAGGCAATCCTCCTGCTTGGCAGCCGGAACTCGAGTCGGTGGGTCGCCTGCAGGCCGCATATGCTGACGTAGGTAGCTCCGAGATGTGAGTTTGCTGCGAAAATAAGGCATCAGGTTAGTCCCGTCGGGCACCTAAAGGTCTACACACGCGAGTCTACCGGACTAGTTCGCACGGAAAGAAGCTCTTGGTCACATCGATGTCCTAAAGCATTCTTCTCAAGTAGTGGAATGGCGCACTCACTGTTCACGTCACGACTCATGCATGCCCTCTGCTCAACTAAGATCGGGACACGTGTCTGTGTGACGGATCTCCCTGGAGAACACTCGTACCGAAAGAATGGACTAGACGAAGGGTGTACCCACAGAGACGCACATTTAATACAGCCTACCTGACACACACTATAGCACACAAAACTAACAAACTAACACAAAACACAAAGACTATAAATACACACGACCCGGGCATACTGCTACCAGCGTCTACTACTAGCGTTCTACTGTTAGCGGTCAGCTTTCGTGCTCACGGTTGTTTCGGTGCGGCTGCTGCGTTGTGTGGGTCCAGTAGCCGGCGTCGAGATGGCGTTCGACGTGCTGAGTGAGCTTGGCGTCGCTGGATGCGTCGTACAAGCTCCGGGTCCAAGCGCCCGTGGAGGTGATGTCGGTGTTGTTGGCGTTGGGGGAACCACCCTGATGGGTGGCAACAGCGCTGGAGACAACCCTGGCCGTAGCAGGTGGTAGCGTCCTCGGTTAACTCCACGGAACGGGCTCAGGAACGGCAGGAAGTCCACGATGCGAAGCCGTAGAACGCGAGCTCACCGGAGCAATAGCCGGCGTCGCTCTCTTCAAGCCGAAGCGTCCCTGACCCGCTGGAGCCTCCACTTCTCCGTTCGTCCCCCCCTGTGCCTCGCTCTCCCTCGCCCTTTTATAGCCCTGGCGTTAGTCCATGTAAGCCTTGTCATCTTCTCTTTCTTCTCTCCTCCACGAATCATCTCTCTCCACCTCACCGAATGCTTCTTCATCTTCTTTAGTCTTCGGTTAATCCACGTCATCCTTATCGTCAACCTCTTCGCCATCACACCTCTATTGTTCAAAATTTTATTTTAGACTCCCTATTATATGTTACCGTCTGGGGCCGCTGAGGCACCTGGGAATTGGGGAAACGTGGGTGAGAACGATTTATATAAAAACCCATTTCAGCTACTGATCCAGATTTCCCGTGTTCGAACCCGACCGCGGCGGCTGCGTTTTTATGGGGGATAAAGGCTAAGGTGCCGTGTGCTGTGCGATGTCAGTGCACGTTAAAGATCCCCAGGTGGTCGAAATTATTCCGGAGCCCTCCACTATGGCACCTCTTCCTTCCTTTCTATTTTCACTCCCTCCTTTATCCCTTCCCTTACGGCGCGGCAAGGTGTCCAACGATATATGAGACAGATACTGCGCCATTTCATTTCCCCCAAAACCAATTATTATTATCATTAAACCCATTTCTGGATTTTGCTTGATTTACTTAGCACAAGCCCTTGTCTTTCATGCCCATCAGTAGCAGCGCCAGATATAGAGTAGAAATTACTCAAACCTGAAATGTATAAATACGCCAAGTGACCGAAAAACGAGCATAATTGAACTTCTTTGACGATGGCAAGAAATTTAAATAGCGCCGTTTCCCGCCATTGCGATTCTGCATGCAGGTAAAGCAGGCCTTCATTCATACGCGTCTTCTGGCAGTTTGGGGCCCGACAAAAATATTCGAAACTGACGTTTCTCTTGTTCCCAGAAGCGGCGTCGTCTCTATATTTAAATCGCTTGTGACGCATTTTTATTTGTATTTGATATTCATGCAAGCTCGGCGTTTTTGCATCACAATATTGCAGTTAACTCTCAACGCATCACATTTGGTACGCATATGCTTTACTATGTGCATAACATAATAATAATAATAATAATAATAATAATAATAATAATAATAATAATAATAATAATAATAATAATGATTCGCTTTTGGGGAAAGGAAATGGCACACTATCTGTCTCATATCGTTGGACACCTGAACCGCGCCGTAAGGGAAGAGACAAAGGAGGAAGTGAAAAAGGAAAGGAAGAAAGAGGTGCCGTAGTGGAGGGCTCCGGAATAATTTCGACCACCTCGGGTTCTTTAGCGTGCACTGACATCGCACAGCACACAGGCGCCTTTAGCGTTTTGCCTCCATAAAAACGCAGCCGCCGCGGTCGGGTTCGAGCCTACGAACTCCGGATCAGTAGACGAGCGCCCTAACCACTGAGCCACCACGTTTGGTCTCGCCACTTTAGTATTTAGTTGCAATTTATATTAGGGAATGGGAGTTTGTTTTCTCAGAAACATATTCCTGTCATAGAGAGACACTCTGAAGTCAATAATGTTTGAAATGTTTAGAAATTGCAATCATAACAAGCATTTTTTAATATGAATCATAGTCACCAAAATCAGATATTTCTCACAGCTGCCATGTCCATTTGTTGGAGGCAAAGGTGCACAAGGATATCCCCGTACGCAAAATGCATGACTTGCAAATATTTGAACACGGAAGACAGGCGAAAATTCAACAAAAATAACTCAATTTAAAAATAACTGACAAAGATCGCTAAACTGTGATACTCTTTAATCACTTGGCACGAATAATCAGACGTTATAAAAGCGAGAGCTTTTACTTTTTTCTTTGGAGCGATTTCGTCGTCGCTTCATGTTTCACCTTGAACGTCCTTGTTGCGCCGCTGCCATAGCAACGCATCGCATCGGGTACCATGGCGCCGGGTACTAGAGCACCTTTCTCTTGGCATTAAGTGTCCTCTTTTCGTCTAGTTTACGGCGACGCATATGAAACCTTTATTTGCCCTCCGACTCTAGACGACGTTGACGCCTTATCTTCAGTCACCCAAGCCGCGGGTGGTATGAAGCAAGAACTTTAAACCGATGAGAGTGGACAGTGCGCCAGCTGAGACTCTTCCTACGGGTAGATTTTATAGTTTTTCTTGAGGTATGTACATACGCACATTAAAATCGGATCCTTTTGGTGGAGCGCACTGCTATATGGCTGTTCATTTGGCAGGAACTGTGGCTCCTTATTTTTTAATGATATTAGCTGCTTAAAATGATGCAGTGACAGTTTGTTCAGCACACGGATGCACTGTAAGGCAGTCATACTGCGATTTAAGTCACACGCACCTAACAGCTACTTCCCGCATGGCCGCATGCGCGATCCTAATGCGATTCCATTGAGGCGGCGGTCTTTTTCATAGCAGTTGCGAAGTGTCTTTTTAATGCAGTGGCAGCCTCTATCTATAGGAACGATCACATGAAAAAGACAGGCCGGATGGCCTCTTTTTTTGCCGTTAGCTGCTACTTCCTATTTCAGTTCACCGCAACACTCTTTTGTTTTAACAACCAACCGAAATATTTTCTTCTCTTTACATGTTTTCTCTCACCTCACTACTCTATAATAGCAGGTGCCCTTTCTGCAGCACCTATCTAGTAAGCAATACGATGAAAATCCAAAGCGGCACCTGTCCATACTACAGGATTCGCAGCTGCCAGCTATAGCGTTCACCAGAATCACTCCTAAACAGCTAATAAGCCGAGTTTGGGAGTTTACGACGCAGACCTAAACGTATTGAGGGCTAGTGCAAAGACCGTCGTGACAAGGAAATAAAAATCCGAAACTATAACTCGATGCTTAGGGCTTACCTTCACGCGCGATGGACTGGAGTCTCTAGTTCCATCCGTCGCCCCGTGCTGCACTTCAGTCTCAGCCACTGACAGAAATCCCGGACCATGAGCAGCACCACTGGAGAGTGCACAGTGAACTCCCCATCGTGAAGGCATCATGATAGAGCCCGCGATGAATTTGCTTGGAAGTTGACACTCGTCGATGGCTTCGACGAGCCTTTGCTGCTCCGGGATATGAAGTTGCTGCAGAGAGGAAGAAGTGATTAGTGCGATAAGCAAGACTGAGGCTCGCATACTCTCACCAGCATTCATGGCAAGGGGACAGAGTGAACCCCGTGCGCATGTCCGGGCACTGTGCGATATCAGTGCACGTTTAAGAACCCCCGGATGCAGAAAGCATTGCTCATTATAGCTTCCCCAAAAAGCTGGTGTGGATACTGTGTGTTGTGTTGTGTGTTGTGTTGTGTTGAGCTTTGTTGCACATAGGCTACTAAGGTCGACATGCGCCAAGCTCAAGTTATTAAAAAAAGTTGTCTGCAGAGTTCTATAGAAATGGGAAAATCATCGGTGGTGCAGCGCCTAAAATATTAGTACTGCCTAGTGATATGACAAACGAAAGATATTTAAGAAATGGCTACGGACAAAAGCTTTCAAGCTCCCAACCACAACAATCCCAAGGCTCCCAACCACAACGAAAACAAAACCTTAGCCTTTCTTTCTTAGGAATGAGAAGGTGGCTGAGGTGCATCAAAAAATGAAGCGAGACAATGGGTAAAAATGTATAGTTTGTCGCGAAAACGTGCTACTCTTAAAAAGCTAAAAACACAAGACGTGTCAAAAACTGCATATTCACCCAAGGGCAACAACGGGTGTAATGTGGTTAGTATAAAACTGTGTAAAATACTTTTTCCTTAGTTTTTCGACTTCTGCTTTCGGATAATGAACCTCCACACACCAAACTCGGCGTAGGAACTTGATCGCCCAACCTGGCTGATATCCCACTCCCTCCAGCGTTCTCAACTTTCGTCCTCTCCAATACTCATCTTCAATCACCCCCATTCATTCCTTCACCTTGTCACGCTTGCCCCAACCACGGCTATTTTCTTCGTGTCTATTCAGTGCTCCGCTTTACTGATCACTCTCATCAAGGGTCGTTCACCCCTTCTCACTCCTGCCGATGCGCCTCATCATCGTCATCAGCCTGACTGCGCCCGCTGCAGGGCAGACTTCTCCCAGGGCTCTTCATTAACCGTGTAAACCAGCTGCGGCCACAGTATCGCCGCAAACCTCTTAATCTGACCCTACCACCTAATTTACTGCTGCAACTTGCTATGCTTGCTTTCCCTTAGAACCCACCCCGTTACCCTTGAAGACCAGCGGTTGCCTTACCTTCGCAATACATGCCCTTCCCAAGCCCATTTCTTTTTCTTGATTTCGACTAGAATGTCATTATAATGACTCCGACCTCTTAAATTTACACCTATAACTTGAACAAAAGCTGAACCCTTTTCGTTAGCCTCCAGGTTTCTGCCCCATAGGTCAGTACCGATAAGATGCAGCTGTTTTATGCTTTTCACTTGAGGTATATTGGTAAACTGCCATTTGTGATCTGAGAGAATCAGTAATAAGCGCTCCACCCATTTCTTATTTTCCTCTCATAATTCGGATCTGTGGTGACTACGTGCCTTAAATAGACATATTTCCTTACCACTTCCAGCAAATCGCTACCAATTGTGAACTGTTGTTTCCTTGATAGTCTGTTTAACATCACTTTGGTTTTGTTCATGTTAATTTTTCGAGCCACTGTTCCGCTGTGCCTATCTATCTCATCGATCATGCTTTGCAGTTCATCTCCTGTACGAGTGAGCAAGGCAATGCACTAAAACCCCAATCTGCTTGTGCTTCGTCACCAGCTTGTGACCCTCTGGTTTGCAGCACCACGATTTGCCCTTACAGGGAACATATCAGACCGACAGATAATTCTCTTTAATAAATTTACTTTATCAGATTTTTGAATTACTATACTCCTGTTTCTTCTCTGCCTGCATCACGTAATACAGAAGCAATGTGTTCGTTTATGGTTTATGGGAGTTTAACGTCCCAAAGCCACTCAGGCTATGAGGAATGTCGTAGTGAAGATCTCCGGAAATTTCGACCATTTGGGGTTTTTTTAACTTGAACTGACATCGCACAGTACACGACCAATGTGTTTGGACAGGCTAGTTGATGCGTGACGACCAGAAGACACCGCCTAAATAAGCGGGCAGAAAAACAAGGAATTTGTTCTCTGCCTATGCTTTAGTGTCACGTTGCATCAGCGCCCTCTCTGATGGAGTGGCCAGTGTGGGCCATGATAGTATGGCTACTCCAGTATCCCCCGCATCACTACAGCCTCAAATCAGACTAGCGCTGGTGCGTTCCTAGCAACTTTGCGAAGGGTGGTGGTGGTGAAAAACATTTGTTCTTCTATATGTAAAGAAAAGTGCTCGTGGAGAGGCCCATAGTGGGTCTCGCCCCCTTATAATAGAAGGCGGAATCCCTCATTCCGGGACCCCATTGGTCCTGACCGCTGCGCAGGTCCGCCGAACCAGGGCCTGTTGGGCCGATAGTTCCTGGCAGCTGAGCAGAGCCATCTCCCAGTCCTCTCAGGTAGGGGAAGGGGTGATGGGGGGAGGGGGAGAGAGGGTGATTTTGCCTGCATGCCCAAACCATGTGAAAGGTGTCGGCCACCACGCCACAGAATGAGCAGCGGCCGTCAAAAGAAGAGTCAAAGTGCTTGAGAACCGCCGGGCACTGCAGGGTGTTTGTAAAGAGCCTAAGGAGAGTTCGTTCGCCAGCTTTACCCAGTCCCTTCGTAGGAGCCGGGTAGCGCTGGTGTTCGGGACGATAGTGCTCAGTAATGTCTTTAAAAGAAAGAAGAGGGCTGCGATCTGGGTTAAGGCCCTTCCAAAAACGCCTGGTGCCCGGTAAGTGAGTGCGCGGGATGCCTCATGGGCGGCTTCGTTACCTGGCATGCCTTGGTGGCCGGGGACCCATATGATTGAGCGATGAATTGCATCGCCGTCGCGAGTACGGTGGTGACGAATTTGGTGAAGAAGTGGAGTGATCCAACCGAACTCAAAGTTACGACAGGCTCAGCGAAAGTTCTGTGAGGATGGATTTAGAGTCGGGATGGGAGGCTGCGAAGGCGAGCGCTACCTCCTCCGCATGAGTTGAGCTGGGCGCTCTGAATGAGAGCCCGTCCAGCTGTTTTCCCTCGTGTATGACTGCAGCCGTGTACCGTTCCCCATGGAGTGGTAGTGGCCTGCAATGTCGACGTAGAAGACGTGTTTCTTTGAGCCATAGTGGCGGTGCATGGCATGCACCCGCGCCTGGTGCCGGCCATTATGGTCCTCCTTGTTCATCTTAGTCGGAAGGGGTCAACGTAGAGGGCGCGTCTCCACAGTTTGGGCACTCGAACCCGTTCCATCGTATGGTGGTCATGTTCGATATGTAACCGGTCCAAGAGGCGGTGACCGGACACGCTCTGGGCGAGACGAGCGTATCGGTTAACGAGATGCGCCTCGCGAAGTTCCCGATAGGTGCTCACCATCCCCAACGCGAGCAGTCGCGCGTTGGAAGTGCATATCGGGAGGTCGAGGGCTCTCTTGAAAATTTTGCGGAGTACAACCTCCAAGCAATCTTCGTCATGTTTTTCGGCAGCAGAGTCCACCCGATGTTGCCTGACTCCGCTGTCTAAACAGTAATGTCCCACATCTTCCTAGGCACTACAGCTTACGCTTAAGCAGCACCGCTCCGCGGAATATGGAGAAGTTTCAGAGGAGAGAGGCGCAAGTTAAAGTCTAAAAGGTATCTTCTGTTTCTAATTGGATTCCCTTTTACTGGAAATTATTTTTGACTTTTTTCACGCGAAGACTTACAAACACACAAACCATTCACCGCCTCTCCTCTGTATATGTATTGTGTTTTCGATAACTACATAAGCAGCAGCGAGACATGTCGGGATGCGAAACAGGTAGTAGATGTATTGTCCCGTTCAACGAACGAAATTACGCGCCCGAGTCACCTGCAGGAACTATGATGACGTCATTCCTTTACAAGTTAATCAAACTGCGTTATCCTTTTTCACTAGGATCGCGTCGTCGTCGGTGTCGGCGTGCCGTCCGCGCGCCCTATTCCCCTAGTGTAGGAGCAGCTCCAACGTAGGAAGATTCAGTTTAAAAAGACAACTACGTCCATGTGTACAAAGCTGCCGGATCGAGAACACGACGTCTCTGCCCTGGCGTCGGCCGCTCGCGGGGCCCTGACCCCTACCTCCACACTTTCGGTGAGGAAACTTGCACTTGGGCGAGTATCGGGCGAATCATGCAGAGGCTTTTGCAGCTCTCTCGCACTGGCGGAGGAATTCAGCAGCAGTGCCAGTAACGCGTGGCGTTTCCACTACCTTCACCATTCCAAGAACCACCTCACACGGATCCCTCGTCGTTCCCTGAAGAGAAGCAACTTTCTTTTGGTGGGGGGGGGGGGGGGCAGCGTTTTGACACAAAGCAAACGTTTCGTATGTTGCCACGAATTACTCGGCTAAGCCCCAGGTACCATAGGAATGAAATCGCAACACACGGCAGAGTGCTAGCAGTACTACGCTCAATATGCCGAAGCCCTTTCTTTACCTTTCAAGACTCGCTTGTCTACCCTGGCACTGTCGCAATTGTGTTCCACGCCTGCGAGCTCGGCAGGCCAACAAACGCGTCGTATACAGTGCTACATCCTAAACCCGACGAAGGTGTACGGAAGCAGAGAACGCAAGACCACCACTAGCCCTTAACAGAATTACTGAATAACACTCGGAAGGAGTGATTTACCTTTCCGGGGGAGACTTCGCAGAGGAATCGGTCGTCAGCAACCCCTTACAGCGCTTCAGTCTCAGCCACTGACTGAAAGGTGGCTACGATGAGTATCACGATGGACTCCATCTCGGCTCGCCTCAATGGTCCACTTGCGACGCTGTGAAGCTGGGACACGAACGCTGACGACGAAGGACTTGCTGAGGTCTCACAATGGCCAGGCACCTGGGGCGGGTGCATTAATGTCAGACAGCATACATGGAGGATTCCACGTTGCAAACGAACTACAGATGCGTCAAGCTAAACTTATGGCTCCAGGTAGAACACCATGTGGGCCGTCCCTCCGAACCTCCTGTTTCAAAGTGCCTTATGGTCCTAGTGCTTGCGCCTCGCAGGTCTCCTCCAGGTGTGGTAAAACAGTAACGGGACCCCCGCTCCTTCGTGTCGCGACGAATACCATAAAAGACATGCTTGCATATGTTGTGTGCGTGGGTTGAGTTTGCTTGGAAGTGGAGCAGCAGTTGACACTCGCAGTACTCATCGACGCGGCTCACCATTGCTTGCAACAGATTTTGTATAAGCTGAAGTTTTGTGACTGTATCGCATACTCTCGCCAGCGTTACGTAAAGCTAATAGTGGTTCGTACTGCACGCAGTAAGATCAACGTCGAGAACGGCTCTAACTTAAGCTTTTACTCACATCGCTTTTTCAACGTTAGACGACAGTTAGTATATGTCAGGCCGTCCGAAATCTTCGCATTTAATTCTCAATCCGTGTGCGAGAACACAACCAGTTCCATCATATCAAAGCCAACCTATGACATGACAGCAAGTATAGGCTCGTAAAAATCATTTTAATAATAATCAAGCTTCAGAGACCGATCGAGTTGTGTTGCGCTTCTTGTTACGAAATCGGCGGCTTCAACCTTCATGAGAAATGTGCAGACCATGCTATCTCATTCATGCCCGCTGACAGCCACCAGACGTCAGCTCCACAGACCCGTTCTTTAAGGCTTGCATTTTGGCGACCACACAATCGTTAATTAAACCAACGCCGTAAGGTTCACCAAAGATGATGACATTTATCTGTGCCACAGCGATACCTGCTCAAAAATCGCGCCCGCTTTACTCACATAACCTGCAACCGAAATAATTTCGCCGCGTGCAGTCATTCGCGGTAATGCGGATGATGTGTGCTAGCACCTCTTCCGTTACGCGTTTCCTAACGATCATTTTCCGGCTATTATTTTTGGTATTTTTTCATCTTCCGTCTTGCAGATGAACTTGAGGGTTCTGAAATCTTTAACGGGGGCGCTCTACTTAGCCAGCTCTTATTTGATAATTTTCGCGTCTTTCACGGGTGGCCTGTAGCACAAGCCAGACGTATTGTCTATAGGGCCACTGCTTCGGCCGCGACGCTGCTTATTCAATTCCTCCTGTCGCCCACGGGTACTGGCCACTTGTTTAGGGCCGCCCCGTTCCCCCTAGCTTTCGCACGACGTTTATCCTAGATGCGAAAGACGGGAGCTTTACCGCCTCTTTACCCGCACATGGCACCTCCAGGACTCGCGTCGAAACAATAGAGCTCCCCAGCAATATTTCTCAAGCTGACGGTAACACCCCGACACTAGCCTAGCGATCGAATGAAGCAACTCTGAGTGTGCCCTAGAACGGTGTTGCGCGATTCTAGCGTTGCGATGCCAGCATTCTTAAAACAGGTTGAGACACGAGTGTGATTCCTCTGCAGCAACTGCGTCCGTTCGCCTAGAGCAATCAGGTGCTTCAAACCACTAAGTTCGCGTCAGCGTATAGGTTATTGCTTGTTTAAAGACAGAAAAGCAGTAGCAGCCTCATACATGGTGGACGCCAGGGCTGTGCCCTCCGGGATTGAACAGGCCAGCCCATGAAGCAGAACAATGCTATGAATCAAGCATGCGTCTCCCGTCGTGCACAATGTTTTCATGAGTCCTGCACTCCGGCTGGTCGTCACAATGTTTCAATTTCAATTCAATGTTTATTTTCCAGAAAGTGCCTGGAGGGTCTCCCTGGCTAAAAGCTGCTCATGCAGCTTGACTAAGGCCAAGAAGACCGAGTTCCTTGAGTCCTGCACTCTGGCTGGTCGCAACGCTTAGTCCCGGCCATGGCGGCCGCGTTTCTATGCACAAAGCGTAAAACTACGCCCAAAGGCAACTGCACATAGAACGGGAACATTTAAGTGCAATAAGAGCTAATCCCCGGCCTTGGCGCCAACGTTTCGGTGGATGCAGAATGCAAAAGATGACCATGTAATAAGTGGTGTCTGTGCACGTTAACGAACTTAAAGTGCTCGAAATTAGAAGCACTGCATTACGACGCGACTTTCTCTTCCAGTTTTCACTTCATTCTTCCACCCCTTCTCCACTACAGCGGTTCGGGTGTCCACCAAAAGGAAGCCAGATACCCCGCCTTTCCTTTTCTCATAACCGACTATCTCTGAACGAGCACGCATTACTGTAGTCCTTCTACCTCCTTACTGTCCACCCATTGCCGAGCCTGAAACAAGGGTGAATCTAAGTGGTTGTTCAGGAATTGAAATGGCGCAGAAACTCGCTTCCATGTGGACACCGCGAGCGCGCTGTAGTGGAAAGGAGAAGGTTGTAAGTGAAAACAGACAAATAGGGGCCGTTGTGGAGGGCTCAGGAATAATTTCCACCACCAGCTGGGGATCTTAAACGTGCACTGATCGTTGTCCCAGAGCACACGAACGCCTTCTGCGTTTCGTCTTCATCGAAACGCGTCCAGCGCGGCTGGGTTCGGGAGGCGAACGACCACGTCAGACCATCACCCACGCCTAAAAGGAATCTTCTGATCGGTGTCAGTTGAACACTTACCTCTTCAGGCGAAAGATAGGAGTCGAAGGTCTATTCTTCCACCCAGTGCTGCGCTTCAGTCTCGTCCACTGACTGGAAGTTGGGCGTGAGAAATGGCATGGTGGAGTCCTAGTCTTCCACGCTGTGCAGTGGAGCTGGCACGCATTCGATGAAGACGAAGGCCTGAACAGCAGTGAGCACGAAGAGTGGTAATTAGTGACGAAATGCGGTGCACATATGATGAGAGACACGGGAAAACGCTATTGGTGCGCTCGTGCACACGCTCTTACTCCCCTGCCGATGACCACGCCCTCTTCGGCGCACGGCTCCGCGTTCAACGCCGCCATCTCTCGGCGGACGTACGTAACACGTCCATACGAATCAATCGCGAAGAGCGAATCGTCGTTCCTGCCCTCGCAATTACTTCATTGCCTGAATTATGCTCAAAGGTCATTCTGAAAAGACTAAAGTTCGGAATTCTCGCCGCTCACATCAAAGAAGCCACAGGAAGCAGAGACGAAACGAGCACACCGCACAGTTTCGCACACAGCCATTGCGACAAGCAGGACGCTGCACCCTATTACATCACCGCTACCAAGTGCCGACAGGGAGAGGGCCAGAGCTCAAAGCCGCACCAAAGGCTTCCCGTCAAGAATTAAACTTCCTGAAGGACGGTGAAAGTTCACCTAACAACGCAGCCGCACCAGAGAGCACACCAGGGCTATATCAGGGCTAACAAGGGTATATGCCAGGCCTCACACTTTTTAAAAGGCAAAGGCGGGCTAGTTGGTGGTTAACAGGGGAGTGCATATTGCAACCGCGCAAAACGACGAGGGACGAAGAGAAGAATGCACAAGACACTTTTTGCAGGCTATGAGGGACATCGTAGTAGAATGATCTGGTAATTTCGACCACCCGGCGTTCATTGCCGTGCAGTGACATCGCACAGTAAACGGACCTCTATCATTTTGCCAACATCGAAATGCGACTGCCGCGGCCAGGATCGAACCCGCGTCTCTGGTCAGCAGTTTAGCACCATACGCACTGAGCAATCGCGGCGGCTGTTATTACGAAAGCATTACTAGTCCTATTACGAGAAATACCGGCGGCGTGTGTGTGTGTTTGTATGTGTACTCGGAGACGGTACAGAAAATCTCAGCTGTAGCAAGAAACATTGGGGGACGTCATCAAGCAGCCGCATGACGCGAGACCGCAAGCCGAGCACCGCCACTTCAGACAACCCTATACCTGTTGTTCTTCCATATAAACTCGCCACTGGCCGACCTTCATGCGGAGCCAGTTTCCCTGACAAGATTGGTACCAAAATTGTGACAGCTTTTTGTAGTACACCATTCCGGTGGTGCCACGCGATTCTCGTTGCATATAGCTCTCACGTACTAACTAGTCAAGATGGCTATCTTGCAACAGCTATTCGAACCGACGACATATGCACCTTCAATTGTATGCCTTCTCAGACCCTCTACCTATTCCTTTAAAGAACGGTTGAGGTGTCCTCCGAGATGTGAGACAGTTGATGCACCATTTCTCTTCCCCAAAAGCCAATTTTCATATCGAAACTATGATGCAACCGTTCACACACAGCGTTCCGGGTGTTGTCATACGCGCGTGTGTGCATGTTTCGGTTTTCAGTGCATCCATGGACAGTAATGCTTTCGTAATCCCACCCGTTATCGGTCTTAAGCCTCTCTGCCGAATATTGCTTTATCTTACCGCTGTCAGAGGATGCGCCACTGTCGTTTCATGCCTCCGGGCAGCGTCGTCTCAATCGTGCCTGTAGAACACACGGCCGGCTGGGAAGCAGTCCTCGGCGCTCGTGGCAAGTTTCGTGGACCGCTTCCCAGTTGAATGTGCCGCAACAGCTCCGAGATGTGAATTTGCTGCGCAGAGAAGCAATCTGCTTGGTTACTTCGCGCGGCCTTATTGCGCACTTCTCTGAGTTGACAAAATGTCGTTCTTCCTGAAAGAGTCCAGTTAACGAAATTTGTTCACCGTTAAGATTCGACACGGACCACGATGAGCTGAATTTTGCGTGGGAAAGCGCACGCCTCGGACCTCATACTTGACAGTCGTACGTGTCATTATTAAAACTAGCGCGGCTGATTTGTGCCGCATCGCAGCGCACCATCGACAGCCACGAAGACCTGCGCCCGCTTGCACAAAGGCAATTAGTCTAGTTCTTAAGCCTAGTTTTATTTGCAGCCGACACTACCACCGCGCCGAGAGGCACAACACCAGGAATGCTGAACAACAAGTTTATTTGCCAGATGGCGTTCGTCTTTTAGTGCCAAAAGCACAATTTCGATGGGCAAATCCACAGCAAGATCTTCCGATGGCTGTTCGTTTGTGCCATGTATTGCGATTTTTGTAAGTTTGTGCGAAGAGAAACAAATAAAAATTATTACAGCTGTTGGGAGTCGAACCCTCGGCGGCGCTAACTGATGAACTTCGCTGGCCAATGTTCGAAAGCACAAGGCTATTGCCTTTTTTTGTATTTATTGCCTGTTTCGACTACAGCCGAGCAATGCATGTGTTTCCTCTTAAGGAATCGCACATACCCACATGAGGGAATTGGCCAAGGTGTAGTGGCATAAACAAGAAAATTTCCATAGGAGATTACGACAAAATTTTAGCACCAAGCGTTAATTTTGAAAAATGTATCAATAAAAACGACAGAAGAATGTTTAACGTAAAATAACAGACAGCATTTTGGTGAAAAAAGAAGAGCTCGAATAATTTTTTAAAATTAGCAAATCAACCTACCAGTTGCAATTATGTAATCATGGACAATTCCACAAAATGAACCGAATGCAAATCCTTTGGCGCTTGCACCGAACAACAATCTCGCTCTGTGCATTGCACGTCGACGTTTTTATCCACTTTAATCTGCGGCGGGAAGGAAGGAAGGAAGAGGAAGGAAGGAAGAAAGAAAGAAAGAAAGAAAGAAAGAAAGAAAGAAAGAAAAGAAAGAAAGAAGAAAGAAAGAAAGAAAGAAGAAGAAAGAAAGAAAGAAAGGAAGGAAGGAAGGAAGGAAGGAAGGAAGGAAGGAAGGGTCTCAGACGTTGCTGGCACATACCCACTACGGGGAGAGTGGCCAAGACACAGGCGGTTAATTGCTGGATACAGGAAAGTTTTGACGGGAAAAGGAGGGGTAATAGTATGTAGTCTGATAGATTGGAAGACGGAAGGACAGGGGTCCTGTTAACTTGGAGATCGAGGACAACACAATGGCTTAATCTGCATAATAATAGTATACAATGCCTGTAAGGTTTCAATGTCGTACTGAGTGAGAGCGGGAAGAAGAAATTAGAATGGGAGGCGCTGCGTTTCATGAAGAAAATTTTGCACAGCAGAGCGCACACTCCTGTCGCTTCGTCCAAGAAAACAAGCGCTAATGGAAAGAACCACCGCGGAGAACACAGGCAAGCCCAGTTGGTGAAACGGAATTTGCAAAAGACGTTTCCTCAAATGAGAGAAGCGGCGGCAAAACAGCAGGAAGTGATCTATTGTCTCAGGTTCGGCACAAAAAGGGCACAGTGGAAAAGCCGCCAGGCCAGATCTGTGTAGTTAGAAATTTAGAAGGGGAACCCGGCAACGCAAGCGCGTGAAAGATTCCTCTAGTCTGCGTGAGCGCCAGTCTTTGCTACTCCAAGGATGCAGAAGATGCTGACATTCGGGAGATGATGTAAGAGCCGAGGCAGCAAATTCCTGAAATATTGTGTACCTGCGAAACCTCACCGCAGCTTTATATGCACTCGTTGGCAGGACAGAAACAATTGGGCCGCGGAGATGCTCTTGCTAAGAAATCAGCAACCTCATTTAAGCGAAAGCCCATGTGACCTGGTACCCAAAGCAAACTTACCGAATTTAGATGGAACGGAGTCAGGAACTTAAAGAGGCGTAATGCCCGAGACTCAGTGGGTGAGGATAATGAAGAGCAAATGGACATAGAGTCTGTCATAACCACGACCTGAGTAACCGTAGTTTCTAATTTTCGTAAGGCTAAGATTACTGCTAATAATTCAGCCAGAGAAATTGGACTGAAGTCAGGAAGACGGAGAGAAAAAGTCCAATCCAGTGAAGGCGAAAAAATTCCCACGCCTGCCTTTTCGCGATCCTGCGAGGCATCGGTAGCAATAAGAACATGAGGGAAAGGACCTTAGGTGGTCCTGCAACAGACCCTGAAGAAGCGGGAAGGGCTGCAGCTTTGCATTCGATGGGAAAATGTCATCGAATTCAATCTGGACCGATGATGATTTCTTATACATATGGCGGACATCTATGAAATGAATATTCATGGGATCAAGGAGGGACTTCACGTAACATATCTGCGGAGTATGAAAACGAGACCAGGCGGCACTAAAAAAGGCGGAAGGTTGACTAAAATATTATACTGGAAGTGTGAAAAGGTGAGTCGAACAATTTTAAAAATGTTTGAACTGTTAAAAGCTGAAACCAACCTGATAACGATGGGAGTCGCGCCTCAAGGTGCAGAACAGCATTGGGGACATATTTTGGAAGCCCTAGACAAAGGCGCAACGCCTCACGCTCCAACAGCACAAGAGGGCGAAGTTTATAGGCAGGAGCGCCTGAGAATAAAACACACCCGAACTCCAAAATTGGTACACCTCTTGTCTGTGGAAATCTCCTTAAGGAAACACCATTTCGGCAGCAGTAAAATTCTCTATTTTTCAAAAAAAAAACAAATCCAGGCTACAAAATAGCTTGGGAAGTTCAGTTCCTGTAATCTTAGTAACAGAGTCGAGTGCTCAACGCTGTCGTATGCTTTACTGACATCCGAGGTGACAAGCGCAGCAAACTGTTTTCTATTGCGAGCTAATTTAATACGACTCTCTAGGTCAGTATGAGCACACCAAATCGAACAGCCCGGCCTGAAACCAATTTCACACGGATTCAAGAGACCATTTTTTGAAATGAATGACATGACACGGCTGAGAAGGACCCTTTCCACCAATTTCACTAGGTTCGATGTTAATGAAATAGGGTGTATGTTGTCTAAAGTTAAGCCCTCCCCTTGCTTTTTAAGCAATGGAACGATTTCAGCAAGACGCCACTCATGAGGTATCCAAGGGCCTTTAATAGAATGGTTAACTAGAGCCAACAGGTCTGCAGGAGATTCATTGAACAAAATTTTGATCATAGATGAAGTGAGCTTATCGGGGCCAGGAGCCGCTGGGGATAAGCGCAGAACAATTTGCGACAGCTCAGGCATAGAGACCTCAGTCAAATCACTTGAGGTGCATGTGAATATAGCAGGAGAAGGTAGAGCAGATGTAAAGCGAAGCTCTAGGCCACACGCAATATATATCCTCTAAGGCCTTTGCGATGTCAGCAGGGGACTGAACGAGGGATTCAATGTTGGCAGCCGGTGGAATTCACCTTGTTGCGCCTCATGAAATTAAACAACGCTCGTTTATTTCCTGATTGTGAAAGGAAATCACAATGATTTGTATTATACTCCTCCTTTGCACGGGCGACAGTGCGCTTAAATACTGCTGCAACATCCTTATAATCCAACCAATTTTTTGGGGCATTGATTGATGAGAAGTTTCTTCCAAGCTGCTTTCCGTCGTCTGTATGCACGCGTGCACTCAGCTTTCCACCAATTGTTCGCGATTGCACCCTTTGGTTCCCTTAACCAAAAATTCAGACTTTTGCCTTGCATGGCCCTGTACTGAACATAGATTTGCAGCCTTGCTTTCGGCACTTGTCTGAGCGCGAGGGTCTGAAGTGATTTCGAGGGCTGATTTTAGCGTGTCTTTAAAGCAACTGTAATTTATTAACGTGCGCTGATGTCCCTCAGGAAGAGTTAATTTACACGCAAACTTGAAACTAATCGGTAGGTTATCACTGTTTGTTGCACAGTCAACAGGCGCCCAAGACATAACAGAGACTCCTTGGGAGGAAAAAGTTAAATCCAAGGCTGAGCGGCATTGACTCCGAACAAACGTAGGCAATCCGGCATTGTGGCAGATCAGGTTGTTGTCAGAAGCCCAATCAAACAGTCTAGAACCAAAGCTGTCTGTTTTAAACCCCCACGTCACATGGTGCGAATTGAAGTCTCCAAGTAATAGAACCTGAGATCTGCTACTAGACATGAGTGAGTCAAGGGGCCGAGTGTCACGCACACCAGGCGGGAAATATGCATTAGCTACCGTAAAGGGCTGTTGACCTGGGACACTGAGGTCAACCGCAAGTATTTCACGTTCATTGTCCGCATACTGGAAAGCAATGCATGCCTTGTGGCAAAACTTTGTAGAGATGACCACTAACAACCCTCCCCCTCGTGATGACCGGTCAAACCGGAACGGACGGTAATCCTTGAGATGATAATTGAAATTTGTAGTTAGCCATGTTTCCTGTAAAGCAACTAAATCTGGTAGAAGCTGAGTGCATAGGCAATTTAAATCTGTTGAAGCTGAGAATATAGATCGACAATTCCACTGGAGCACACTTAAGAACCCTATCTTGGCGGGAGTGCCGCCGCCGCGACTGCCTTTTCCGGAATCCTGGTCTTAGCATTTTGACTTCGCGTTACTTTTCTTTGTCTTTGACTGGGGGCAAGATGGACCTGCAATATTCAGAGGAGACCCACTTCGTTTCTGGGCGCGGAGATCAGACTCCATATCCATACAGTCCATAGAGGATGCGTCCATAACGCTGTTCGAAGGAGAGGCCTGAGAGGTCTCTTGTTGCTCACATTGTTTTTGGCCCTGTGGACCGGAATCGATTACTATTGAAGGAGGGGTAGCTTCCGAAGCCAAAGAAGGCAAGAGCGGAGCGGTGGACACCTGCAGAAGGTTGGACATCTGAGCAGCTATGACCTGCGAAACGCACGTGGATACGGTTTCCATAATGCGATCCATTGCATTTGCCACAGCTTTCTCAACTGCCGCTGTAATAGCCTGGGACCAACTAGAATCCATTATGGGTGCGCATTTGGCGGCCACACTGGAGTAGCCTGAGGCTCTCTCCTTGACTGCGGCAAAAGCCTCTCTCCGCGTGCATCTGCGCTTGTCTATAAGCTCGAGCACCTGAACTTCTTGTGCTCGCGCAGGACAGTCAGGCGAATCAGCAGGGTGAGCACTGCTACACAAACAACATTTCCCTTGCTGTTCAGGACATTCCTCTCTGCAATGACGTTCCCCACAGGCGCAGCAGCCTAAGGCCGATTTGCAGGCTTTGCCGCTGTGGCCAAATCGCCAGCAGTTTTGACACTGAAGGGGCCGAGAGTTAAAGGCATCTACTCGAAAAACCAATGGCCACACCTTAATCTCTGACGGGCAAACTATTCCTGCAAATGTGGCAATGACGGACTCCGTAGGAATTTTTACTCCGTCAGCCATCCCGCTGCTTCGATGGGCAGCTATCACTCCCGCACGCGAGAGGTTCTCAAGCGTTTCCACGGGGCTCAGTCGAGAGTCGACCCCTCGGACCAAGGCCTTGGAACATGCTAGATGAGGCTGAATGAATGCGCTCACCGGGTGGTTGGCGAAGGTCGTGCACTTTAGCAGGTCTTCAATACAGTCTTTATCCGGTGACCTGCACAAAATACCACCCCTGCCGAACTGCCGGACATCAGTAATCCGCATGAAGTGCTTGGATGTGGATTGAAGAGCCACCTGTACTGCCTCCGGGTTGTTCAGTCGGATAGCGCCTCCATCGAAAGGCACTAAAGCGACCGGAATGCTCGAAACTCCACTGCGGAAAAAGAGATCAATTGGGAGCGGGTCTTGAGGAAGAGATGCCGACCAAGGGGAAAACCCCCGGCCGGGAGAAGGAGTAGACATCAAGCTCTCATCCCGCCCCAATCACCCCAGAACAGGAGCAAGCAGGCACAGACAAAAAGGAGAAATTTAGCAAGCTAGCGCGACATCGCCAGGTACTTAGCCGCTGCCCCGCAGCCTGGGAGGTCCCGGCCAGAGCATTCTCTGTTTCCTCGTCGTCATTAACGGTCGTTCCAATCCGCATTCCTAGGTTTTAGAATTTATGGTTTACGTTGGTTTAACCTCCCAAAGCGACTCAAGCGTTGAGGTGGCGCCAGAGTGAAGGGCTGCAGAAATTTCGTTTTTAGAATTAAGGTTAAAAAACGTTATTTTACTCGTTCCCGTCTCCCTGTCACAGGAGCCGAGAAATTCGAACGAGTAAAGTGACAAACACGAACGCTAGTTGGAAACTGAACATTTAGTCGGCGTTCGTGTTTTTTTTTTTATTATTCATGGCAAAATTCAGATCTCTACCCTAAAAAAGTTAACCAGATACGTAGCTTTCCTTTCCACAAATGCAGCGGAGGATCCAGAATGCGAACAGCCTGGTTCGAACCCGACCGTGTTTCGATGGGCTATACCGCAAAAGGGGCCGCCTGCGTGCTCCTGTGCGGTCTCGCTGCACGTTAAAAATCTCCAAATGGTCGAGATTATTCCCCAGCCATGCAGTGCGGCAGATCTTTCTCTCTCTTCTTTCACTCCCTCATCCAATCCCTCGTGGCGCGATTTAGGTGTCCGCCGAT
Source organism: Amblyomma americanum (assembly GCA_030143305.2). Lineage (NCBI taxonomy): Eukaryota > Metazoa > Arthropoda > Arachnida > Ixodida > Ixodidae > Amblyomma > Amblyomma americanum. The sequence continues at coordinate 85,218 of JARKHS020031196.1, forward strand.
AACTGAGAGACTGCGCAATTTCCTTTCCTCAGAACTAATTTTCTAGAGTGCGAATAAGGCGAGGAAGGTCTACACTGCTCAATTTGCTTCCTGCCAGAAGTCCCTGCTTAGCCCATGACTGGAACTTCGGAGTCCACAAGAATAAGTGCATGAAGTAAAGTGCATAGCAGCATCAAAAATTTGGTTTGATTTGTTGTTTTTTCTGTGGTTTAACGACCCAAAGCGACTCAGGCTATGAGGGACGCCGTAGTGAAGGGCTCCGGAAATTTCGACCACCTGGGGTTCTTTAACGTGCGCTGACATCGCACAGTACACGGGCCTCTAGAATTGCGCCTTCGTAGAAATTCCGCCGCCGCGGCCGGCATCGAACCCGCGTCTCTCGGCTCAGCAGCCGAGCGCCGTAACTACTGAGCCACTGCGGCGTGTAATAGCAAAAATTGATTTGAGGAAAAATATAGAGTAAATGTAACACTTCTCGGTGGGCGCCTCAATCGCGCAGTGAGGGAAACTATAGAGGAGTGAATGAAAGAAGTTAACGTCTAAATATGTTGCAGACCACACGTGTGTCTCTTATAATTCGCCTCCGGATTAACGCTGCCGCCGCAGCTGGGTTTTGATCCGGCGTCTTCATGTTTATCAGCAGAATGCCTCCGAGGAACCTTGGCGGGTAGAGACTATGCATACGTCTACAAGTCCTGCCAGCGGTTCCCAGTTGACATTTGCATCAAAACTCCCTTCTACCGCACGCTGTTAAGCTTCATGCACGGCCATTGGCGCAAACACCGTATCTGTAAGGAGTGGAACGGCGGCATAAGCACGAGCGGTAACTATAACAGCAGCAGAAGTGCTACCAGTACAGTGGAACGGTGCATCGGCCACGTGGCGCTTTGTAATACAAACAACAAGCCACGCACTGTTAGAAAACTACGTAGCGCAAGAAAAGGTGACAGGAAGTACAATGTACACATATACATCTGCTATGGTCATGCACACGAAATTCCGTTCCTTATCCACATCCGCTTACTGACGAGCGATGTCTACACATCGAATACAAAAAGCTTTTATATATTATCGTGAAATTCCTTTATCATTTAGAATTTTTTTTCACTATCGGGCGTTGGTGTCGCCTTAGCTGCCACCAAACCCGTCAAGGAGCCAAGACTACCGCCAGCGGACACCTGGGCCTCGACAAATCGAATCCGTGTGCACTTCAGTGTGCTTATGACCGTAAATGTGAAAGCTTTTCCCCGTCTTCGTTTCTGCCTGCTTTTTTCATTTTTCTCTTTTATATTTTTTCTTTTTTTATAGTGTATTATTTTTAATTCTTGTCTGGTTTTTATTTTTTATTTCTTTTTAATTTTTAATTTTATTTTCCATTTCGTTTGATTGACAGGTTGAGCGAACACTTCTTGTACACGTTTCCAGGGGGCAGGTCTTGTGCACATTTATGAGCAAAAAAAGGCTTTTGCCTTAAAAAAGAAAACCGCTTTTTGAACTATCACAGACCTGCGAAAGACTGCAGACGTCGTCTTCGTGATCCCTTCCCACCATCCTAACGTGGTTGTACTACATGCGCTGGTTATGGCGTAGGCCGGAGCGCAGTTCTGTCCCAAAATACGTCCGTCGCAAAATGGTTGCAAGGCGCTATAAAGCCCGTTCTTCCCGTCATTGGTCTGCGTGTTACGGAACTCCTATTAGAACGGTGCGCCATAGCTTCTGGTTTCCTAAACAACCCAAGTGAAACGTGATTACGTTCCCAAAAGCACAGTTCTCAAACTTCGAGCAACACCCCTCCGGAACAGAAGGGTCGCAGTTACGTGCTATGACAGCCACCGGAACCACCTTTACACTTGCACACATCACGAACCAAGAGTGACCATCACGTGCGTCTATGAGCATTGTCAACAGCTCGCTGACACGTTGGACCCACCGTTCTAGCGAGAAGTCGGAGTCGATGCTTTCATCTGTGGCCCTTTTCTGCGCTTCAGTCTCAGACACCGATCTAAAGCAGGGGGGATGATCTGCACAGCGGCTTCCGGTCTTCGCTCACCGCTCTCTTCGTGCGACGCAGTGGTGGCTTCTGGAACAGCAGAAAAGCGCACGACACATTCAAAATCTGAGACGAAACGCGCGAGCCGCACAGTAGAAATTCTTAATGGCTTAATGTTTATAACTCTAAGAAATGCAGCCAATTCACATAACGGATACGTATTCAGTCCCTTCTCCCTTGTTCGCGCACCCTCGCGATGATTGCGAGACAGTGACCTTTGACGCACACCCGATTGCTGGTTTAGTTTGGTTTGGTTCAAGGGGTTCAACATCCCAAATTGACTCAAGGCCATGTGAGACGCCTTAGTGAAGGGCTCCGGAAATTTAGACCACCTAGGGTTCTTTCTTTACCATGCACTGGCATCGCACAGTACACGAGCCTCTAGTATTTTCCTTCCATCGAAATTCGACCGCCGCGGCCGGGATCGAACCCGCGTCTTTCGGGTGAACAGCCAAGCGCCATAACCACTGAGCCACCGCGGCGGCTCAACCGAACGATGGTTGGACGTCAAAGTGTGGTTATATATTTCACGTGAGGCATGGAAAAAAGTGCGATGTAATCGCTGCAGAAGAGTCGGACACAGAAGAGACGTATGTCCGGAGCCACCGCAAAAATAATAATAATAATAATAATTGGTTTTGGGGAAAGGAAATGGCGCAGTATCTGTCTCATATATCGTTGGACACCTGAACCGCGCCGTATGGGAAGGGATAAGGGAGGGAGTGAAAGAAGAAAGGAAGAAATAGGTGCCGTAGTGGAGGGCTCCGGAATAATTTCGACCACCTGGGGATCTTTAACGTGCACTGACATCGCACAGCACACGGGCGCCTTAGCGTTTTTCCTCCATAAAAACGCAGCCGCCGCGGTCGGGTTCGAACCCGGGAACTCCGGCTCAGTAGTCGAGCGCCCTAACCACTGAGCCACCGCGGCGGGTCATCGCAACAACGGTGCCCGTGCTGCGGCAACCAGCACCTAAAGGAAGAAATATGCGACCCAATTTGCACTGTCTGCGGAGGAGGGCACCGCACAGACGATAACAGCTGCAAGAAACGATTTCAACGACCCCAAGCGAGAACATCAAAGCACTAGTCAAGATCCAAATCCCGGACCTGCGGCGTCCCGACATTCACCCAAAGGAAGGACCACTCTAGCTCCTTCCCGTCCTTGGACAGCGGACGCAGCAGCAGCCGCAGCGGAAGCAGCACCGCAGCCGGACTCGGAGCCCCGCACCAAAACAGGTGAGCTGGGCGGGTGTGGCCTCTAGCGGAAAGGGGACGGAGCTGCAGTCATTACAGTCTAAACTCGATCAGGCACTCCACCCCATTCAAATGCTCACGGACCGAATCAAACACTTCGAACAAGAAAATATGTAAACTAAAAGCGCCCGCCAAATATAAGGACTCTCCTCAAAAACCACTCTCATTGCCTGAAGTCACAGAAATGGAAACTACTGTGACCGCATCAGACGAAACACCAGTAAGCGTAGTAAGCAAGGAAGAAGCACCTCGCACAAAACGAGCAGTAGCTGACATAAGAAATCCCTCATTGGAGAATAGAGTCCCAAAACTCGAACAAAAAGTGGAAGAGGACAGCCAGAAACTCGATAACCTAACACAAAGAGTTGACAATTTAACACAAAGCCTGGAACAACGCATACAGGATGTAAATCACAAGTTCGGAGTTATCGACACCGTTTTACAAGAAATTTTACGTCGGCTTCCCCCGTCAGCTCAAAGGGCGCCAATCGATCTACCGCAGCAAAATGGCCAATCCTAAAGCCATAACAATTTGGCAGTGAAACTGCAGGTCTATGCGCAACAAAAAAGCAGGTTGCTGCGCAGATGTAAGGTTACACATTCAATCGCAATCCGAAAAACCTGACGTAATAGCGATCCAAGAACCCAGAATGTCTCGACTAAGACTGCCAGTGTACCGGGCAGTACTGCCATGTCACATCGCAGAACAACCTTTAACCACTACGATGGTACATAGAAACCTTACCGTGGTTAACCACGAGATTTAAAACGTAGATCTCGATTCTATATTAATAGAAATTCTACCTAGCAAAAGAAACTCCTCTTCTCTGTTCATACTTAACGCATACAGCCACCCCAGGGCACAGGATGGACCAGCGAAAGCCGCTATACTCAAAACCCTACAAATCGCAGGCCAAAACCCAGCCCTAATTCTGGGCGACTTCCACGCTCAATACGTGCAATGGGGACACGCAACAACATCCAGGAAAGGCACGGCCCTAATCGATTTTATCCAGCAAAGAGGGCTAACCCAATACACGGACCCCATGCAACCTACCAGGATAGGCGACAGCGTGAACAGGGACACGTGCCCAGACCTCACGATGGGCAAAAATCTCCCAGCCTTAAGCTTAAGCAACACCACACAAAATCTGGGGAGTGGCCATTATATCATAACGTCTAAAACCGCCATTGGCAATCTCAAACCCAAACCCAGAAAAAACAATCACCGACTGGGACAAACTTATGACGATCCGCGACCAAAATCTGGAACCGATTACAGACCTAGAACAGTGGACACAAACCCTCCGATCGGATGTGGGGAAGGCCACTAAAGAACTAGTACATGACCTAGGCGTAAATAGGATTGACAGGCGACTTACACACATGTGGGAGGCAAGGCAAATCCTAGAAAAAAGATCGCTTAAGCAAAAATACAACAAAAAGCTTAGAAACAGGATAGTCACACTCGCGGAAGAAATTCACCACCACTACGCAGATCTCGCGAGACAGCAGCGGAACCATATCTGCGAAAATGTAAATGGCAATCTAGGCACGACAGAGACGTGGAATCTTCTGCGGATCTCCTTTATCGGGAATCGAACAAAGCTTTGACTCAAAAGGAAATCACCAAAATTTTAAACATAGAGCCAGGCACGGATCAAGATATTATAAACGCACTACAGCAGAAGTGCTTCTGCACAACCCGAGAGACGAAGTCCCTACCCGATTATAAAGACACCTAACCCCATTCTGGACTCTGACATAACAATGGCGGAAATCAGAGCAGCCCTCCTTAAGATACGCACGACATCCGCTCCGGGAGAGGACGGCATTAACAATAAGACACTCAAAAACATAGACGACGCTTCTATCACAGCCATCATGGACTCTGCGAACGAGTGTTGGAGGGAGGGAAAACTCCCAGCGTCTTGGAAACATGCCATCGTTGAATTCATCCCAAAACCGGGCAAAAAACTCGCGCTCGAAAACCTCAGACCTCTTTCGCTTACTTATTGCATAGAAAAACTGATAGAGCACATCATACTAGACAGACTGCAGTCCCACATGCACAGAGAGAATTTATATCCAAACACTATGATCGGCGTTAGATCACATTTATCAGCACAGAATACGATGCGCAGACTAGCAAACGAAGTCCTATCTCAGGAGCAAGAAAGGAGCACAAGGGCAATTCTAGCTCTAGATTTAGCCAAAGCTTTTGATAACGTCAAACACAAAGCAATCCTAGATTCTCGTTCACCATTGAATGTAGGCGAAAGAACGTTTAACTACATCAAGGACTTTCTCTCTGATAGAACGGCTAAAATTCTAATTGATACAATCAAATCCGACAACTTCAGTTTCATAAGACCGAGGAACGCCGCAAGGATCTGTCCTGTCCCCCTTCTTATTCAATATAACCCTCATCAAAATGGCACACGAACTCGCCAAAATCCCAGACCTAGAACATTCTTCGTACACGGATGATATCATCACCCTTTGTACCACCAAGGGGAGTATCAGCACGATCCAAGATACGCTACAACAAGCGGCAGATGTAGTAGTAGAGGAGGCACAAGCCGCGGGACTTGCGTGTTCCCCCAAAAAATCTGAAGTCCTCATCCTACACCCAAAGCGTCAAAGAAAGAATAAAGCGCCTGAGATCAAAATCTACGCGGAAGGGGCAGCCATCTCAGAAGTGGAAACACTAAGAATATTGGGAATGCTGATGGCGTCAAACAAAAAAATGACGCACTAATTAAGAAACTTAGAAACACCGTCAACAAAATCTCCCTCCTCATCAGACGCATCGCGAATAGGCGAGGAGGAGTTAAAGAAGCCGAGAACAGGCAACTAATCTAAGCCTTCTTTCTTAGCAAAGTCATCTACTCTACACCATACGTCACCCTCACAGTAAGAGAAAAAGACAACCTGGATGCTCTAATTATACAATCCCACAAAATTGCGCTCAACCTCCTCCGTCATACCCTAAATGAAAAACTACTACAGTTAGGAATTTATAACACCTTATCGGAAATCATGGAAGCACACCTCACCACACAATACAAAAGACTATCAGGCACTGAAACGGGACGTTTCATCCTAAAGAAGGCAGGAATACAATATGAAGGAATCCGTGCACACACCTTGCGAATTCCAAGACGCGTGCACGAACGCTTAATAGTCCATCCTCTGTCCAAAAACATGCATCCACACTACGATACGGACAGAAGAAAGGCTAGGGCAGAAAAACTTCCCGAAAGATTTTCAGTTCAGAGAGACACGGCGCATGTGGACGAGGCAGAACATGCGGACAGAGACGCTTTTTCCCTGGCAGTTGTCGATCATCGAGGTTCTCCCCTCGCATCCGCGACAATCGATAAAGAAAATTTCCTGGAGGAGGCCGAAGAAGCTGCCATAGCTTTAGCCATTACCTCCACCACTGCCAAATACATCATAAGCGACTCTAAAACCGCAATTTGAAATTTTGCCTAAGGAATGACCCATTCCGCAACCATCAAAATATTACAAAAATCTCCAATACCCGCCAGATGGCATTGATCTGGGTCCCCGCCCATTCAGGCCATCCTGGAAACGAGGCGGCGCACCAATTTTCCCGAGGATTCGAAGTTAACCGGGAGGTGCGCTGCCCTGAGCTCAGGTCGGCCAGGGAGCGAATGACGACCTACGAAAGAAAGACAAATCTTCCCAGAACCACGTAGATCTCTAAGTAAAACACAACAAGTCAGCTGGCGGGAGCTCCAAACAGACAATTTCTTTAATCCATACATGTACTATATGTGGTTCCCAGAGCAGTTTAGCCCCGTCTGTTTTTTCTGTGGGCACCATAAGGCAGACACGCCACACATGCTATACTCATGTAATCCAGACAAGTCGTCGAACAGTCTGCAGCTCTCTACCCAATCGCAGTGGAAGGCCGCGCTGCTCAGCTCGGACCCGGAGGTTGAACTCCGAGTCACGGAGCGGGCCGAAGAGGTCGCCTAACGACATCGTCGGTCGGCCACCTGGCGCCCGGCCTAGAAGAGGAGCCCACCGCTGGGAGGAGGACGTCACCGCAACCCGCGCCTAAGACCTCTTCCTTAATAAAGTCTACCTTCTCCTCTTCCACAGAGCCACCACGACTGCATTCCTTTAACTTTTGATTTTGTTTTGACTTGCCTACAGACGCTGCAGACCTGCAATACATTCCCTTAGCTGCGTTCTTTCCTTGCAGTTGCCTTCATGAAAGCTTTTTTTTTCATACATGTGTTGGCTGATAGTTCCGGCAGTGCGGCCTACAGTAGAGTTCTCGTCATATTCCACTGCCCCCAGTATTGCTGAGTGACTGCTGACCTCCACAATGCTGACGAATCTGCGCCACCAGACTATTCCAGTTAAAGACTTCCAGCACCCCCTCCATCACACATAACCTTACAAAGCGCTGCCAGATCCGCCCAGATCTTTAGTACCTGTATCACTTCCCGATGGACACCTCAAACGCTCCGTTAGGGAATGGATGAAGGAGGGAATGAAAACTTCACATGCGCTGACACAGCACATAACACATGCGTCTTTGGTTCTTCACCTCCAAATAAACGCAGCCGGCGCAGCTGGGATTTGGTCTGGTGTCATCGTGCTCACAAGCCAAACACTGCTGAGCCAACTCGGCAGATAGAAAGACTCGCATACGTCTACAAGAACTGCCTATGGTTCCTAGTAGACGTTTAGTTAAGGAAAGAGTAACTATCACTTCTCAATGGAAATCTTAAACGCTCCGTAAGGGAAGGGACGGAGGAGGGAATGAAAAGTTTACGGACAGCGACATCGCACAAAACAGAAAGAAGTAGATGCGAATTGGACCACGACGAGATACCGGCTAGACCAAGATTACTCTCTGCGCAACGGTAAATACGGGCCACAGTGTCAGCGCTTCGACACCCAACAAGCAGTAGCTGCGTTACGCACAGGCATGGTGACCCAAGCACACAACTGGCAAAAATAAACTCGACAGAGATAGGGTAAGCTGCCAAAAGTTATTCAAAACCCGTGGTTTACAACAACCCACTTGCACAGAACCCCAATTCTGCTTCCTGCTGCGGCACCAGCTTATGACAGTCTGGCGTGGTGCACCGCGCTTTGTTTTTGCAGGGAACATTGCAGGGAGCATTCATTTCAATAGTTTTACTTCATCAGAGCAGTCAACTATCGTACAATAGTTTCTTCTCTGCCTGCACAACATAATACAGAGTCAAACGTATTGGTACAGGCTCGTTGATACGTGATGGGCAGCTGACATCGACAAAATAAGCGGCTAGTAAAACAAGCAATTTGTTGTCTGCCTATGTTGTGTCAAGTTGAATAGAACTGTGCACTGTGGGCCATTAAACAATGACTACTCCGGTATCGCCCGCCGCAACATCAGCCTGTCAGCAACCTCACGCTGGCGCGTTCCTATGAACTTAGCCTAGGGCGCGAGCTTTCTCCAGCAGTAGCTCCCTGCCAATGTTGCCTGTCTGCGTTTCCCAAGGAGTAACGTCCCAAATCTTTCAACAGACGCTGCAGCTTTCGGGTAGGCAGCACCACCCCGCGGAAAGCAGGAGGAATTTCAGAACAGATAAGAGCACAGTTAAAAGCGCTCTTCTACATCTACTGCTTCGAAAACAATTAGGGCTGCATTTTACAAATAATAACAACAATTCCAATCCCTTTGATCGAAATAAATTTTTCCATTCTTTTTTTACCAACAAGAACTAACCGCACTCAAACTACTTACGATTTCTCCTGCGTGTGATTTATTATTTACGTTCGCATCTCGCAGCTGCTTAATGGCTGCGAGAGAAGTCAGGAGGCGAAAACAAAAATAGAGGTAGAGTTTGTTGAAAGAACAAAATTACACGCCGGAGTAACCTGCAGTAACTGTGATGCATTCATTCTTTCACAGCTCTAGCTATGTTATACCATCTTCCTATGATCGCGTCGTTGTCGGTGCCGGCGTCCCATCCACATGATCTATTTCCCTAGTGTAAGAGCACTCTAACAAGGAACACTGAGATCAAAAGAGAACTACATAAACGTTGACAAAGCTGCCTGATTGAGAGCAAGGTATCACCATTATATGCCACGATCGCTAGAAAGGCCGCGACCTTGATCCCCCCCCCCCCCCGTGGAGGCGTGCTTTGGCAATCAAATTCGTACCGGAGATTAGAACCCAGACCGTGATGCAGAGGACACATTACCTTGGAAAAGGATCAGGCGAATGAATGGTGGCCGTCAGCTGAAGCTCTCTCGCCTTGGTAAAAAAGTTCGCCCTGGTAAAAAAGCAGTGTCAGCTACGCGTGGCGTCTCACTATGTTAACAATTTCAAGTACCAGTCACGCTGATCGCTCGTCGCACCCTGAAGACCGCAGCTCCATTCTTTGTCCTACCCCTATTTTCATGCAATAAAACCAGTTTTTTATTGCGGAGAATCCCCGGCCAAGCCGCAGGTCCCATATAAATGGGACCACAATTCACAGCACAATACTAGCGCTGAGCTCAATATGCGCAACCACTTCGTTTACTGTCTGTCTGTTACTGCCAGGAAAAAAGAAAGGAAAGTGCACAGTCCTGCTCACTGGCTCAAGCCGAGCCACAATCGCTACCACGTGCAGATAGAAGGAGAGTTGTAAGAGGGGATAGAAAGACAGGATAGCAAAGACGCGCTAAAGACAAGGCCGATTCCGGAGGTAGTGCAATACCGGGCCAAGCGGTGGCGGGAGTGAAGCATCCTTCAAACTCTCCGCCACATTTCCAAAAATAAGTCCAACTTGGACCCGTAACAGATACTCCACGGGTCCGGACAATCCGGATATATTTTCAAGCTTCTCTCATCAATCCTGGCATTGCCGCAACTGCGTTCCACGGCAGCGTCCTCGGTAGACCAACAAACGCACCGCATGCAGTGCTACTTTCTAACCCCCCGCAGGCGTTCGTAAGCAGACAACGCGAGACAATCACTAGCCTCTACAAAAATTACCGAGTAACTTTCGGGAGGAGTGGGAACGTACCTTTGCGGTGGGGACACCAGAATCGAAATCGTCGTCGGCTCCCCCTTTGCAGCGTTTCAGCTTCAGACACCGACTGAATGGTGGCTTGTCTTGGCTCGCCTAACAGCTTCTCTTGCAACGCACTGGAGCTGGCACACGAACACCAGCGACGAAGGCCTTGCTCGGGAGTCACAACGGCCCGGTACCTGTGGCGGGCGCATAAACGGCAGACAGCGTACTTTGAGGATTGCGCGCCGCAGACGAGTACAGAAGCTTCAAGCTGAAAAGCGGGCTACAAGTTGCACACCATTCAAGTCGTCCCTCCGAGCTTCCTCTTTCTCAGTGGCATATATGGTCGTGGTGTTTGCACCTTGCAGGTCTGCTTCAGGCGTAATCGAACAGTACCGGGACCACCGCTTCGTCGTGCCGCGACGGAGACCATAAAAGCCATGCTTGCATATGTTGTGCGCAATCAGTTTGCTTGGTAGTGCAACCGCAGTTGGCACTCGCAGAACTCATCCATGCGGCTCGACATGGCTTCAGGGCTCCGGGATGTGAGTTTGCTGCTGAAAAGAGATTTAGTAGAAGTTGAAGTTTTGTGACGTAGTTTTCCATGCTCTCGCAAGCGTTGCGCAAAGCTAGTATAATGGTTCGTACTGCAGGCAGCAAAATCGACGTCGAGAAAGGGTCGTTTACTAGAACTCACACTGTGAAACTCTACATTGCTTTTGTCAACGTTTGCACGATAGCAGGGCATACTTCAGGCCGTCTGTAATATTTCCATTTAGTTATTACTAGGTATGCGAGAACAGCAGTGACGTCAGATCCAAGGCAACCTATGACACTGCACAAGATATAGACTTGTCCCTAACAGTCCTTGTAATATAATAAGTAAGCTTCTGAGACCTAGTTGCGTTCTCTTTCTTGTCAAAAATCATCGGCCTAAACTCGTTTATTTAGCAAACGCTAAAGATTCACCATAAATTATGACTTATAGTGATAGGTGGAACTGCGAGAGCTGCTAGAAAATCGCACCCGATTTCCCGAGGGAGCCTGGAACAATTATGTGGCGATTAAACATTCGTAGTAATGCGGAAGATAAGAGGTTGCAACTTTTCCGTTCAGCTTTTCCGGGCAATCTTTTTGCAGTTGTTTCTGGTATTTATGATGACCTGTAGTCCATCTAGCCCGGTTATTATCAGTGCATTACTACCGCAGGCAGGTCAACATGAGGAAACCGGAATCTTTAATGGGTGAGCTCTACTCGGCCAACTCGTAATTGAGGTCCGCACAGTCATTCAAGGGTGGCTTGGAGCACAACTTTATGTTTGGTCTTGGACCACTGCTCCGGCCACGACGGACCTCACTCCGCTTGCTCCTCTCACGTGCGAGCCCTAGCCACGCGTTTAAAAGGCCGCGCCCTTCACTTTAGCCTCTGCGCAGCGTTGTACCTCCATGCGGCTAACGGGAGCTTTACCAACACCGACTCTTTACCTGCACATGGCAACCTCAGGTCTCGCATCGAAACAACTGCGCTCCCTGGCAATGTTTCTCAAGCGGACGCCAACACCTTAACACTAGCCTAGCGATCGAACGCTTTTTCGCGACTCTAGTGTCGTGACGCCAGCATTTATATTACAGGTTGAGACACGAGAATTCTTTCTCTGCAATAACTGCATTCGATCGCCTAAAGCAACGAGTTGCCTCGAGACATTAATCAATCAATCAATCATTCTTTATTTTTCCCAGAAAGAACTGGAATGGTCTCCTGGGCTAAAAGCTGGGTGAGCAGCTTGACGAGGCCCAGGAGACCGTTACATGGCAGAACAGTGAAGTTGAGAAAAAAAGAATAATGTGAATATAAAGCAATGTACACCATACGCAACATAATACAGTATTGCGGCAACATAATACAGTATGTAATGCACCATATTCGCCAAAATGAGCTAAAAATAGTTAAAAATAGTACAAGTTGACATAAATAACAGTACGAAATTGTAAACAAAGGAAGCACAGTAGAAAAAACTAAGTATAACATCAAAATGTGGTTCACAATGTTATGAAGTACGTGCGCAATTTCTTGGGATTCAGACGAGTTGTGTTTTGGTACATATTAAGCATTGATGGCAGGTTATGTGCTAATGATTGATGTTTATAGTAAGTGCGGAAGTGGGGGATTTCCCAGACATCTTTACTTCTTGTGTGTATATCTGTGCTACGTAGTGTTAAAAATGCCAGAGATGAGAGTAAGTTCTTGACTTCAGTAGAGGAAAAAAAGAATGTTTGGAGTAATCGATATTTGTATAAGTTATCAACCCTTATGATGTTAAAGGAAACAAACGCATCTTTAGTACTGGCTGTTGGATCGATATTTCCAATGTAGCGGATAACCTTCTTTTGTAACAAATGGAGTTTGTCTAAGTTTGTCTTTGTTGTTGTGGCCCATACCAACGAACAGTAATTTAAATAGGAATTGAATAAAGCATTATAGACTTGAAGTTTAGCTTTTACTGGAAGCAGTCTCCGACAACGCGATATCATGCCTGCAACTGAGGATAGTTTTTTCCTAAGATAGTGAGTGTGTGCATCCCAGCTTAAGTTCTGAGAAAAATGTACACCGAGGATTTTATGAACGTCCACAATTTCTATGTTATGGCACTGAAAATTAATAGACTGATGTATTTCAACAGGTTTATTCCGGGCACGGAATATCATTGCTTTTGTTTTCATTGTATTTATTTTAATTACGTTGAGCTGAGACCATATGGATAACTTCTGGAGGACTTCATTGCATTTTATTATTAGTCGGTCCACATTGTACTCGGGAATAAGTATGGTACTGTCGTCAGCATATATTATAAATTGAACTGTGGCATCTATGTTTACAAGATCATTTATATAAGTATTGAATAATAACGGTCCTAATATGCTACCTTGTGGAACGCCGTGAGTAATTGGTAGGAGGGAGGACATATAACCGTTTACATATACACACTGAGTCCTGTGGCTGAGGTAGGACTCCAGCAGGGCCAAACAATTACCGCGAATGCCATATGACTGCAGCTTACTAAGGAGCACTTTATGATGTAAGCAATCAAATGCCTTGCTGAAATCTACAAAAAGGGCAGCAGTTAACAAATTATTTTCAATATTCCGCAAGATATTTTCTTTAAGTGCTAACAAAGCTGATTCCGTTGATCTGCCTTTCCTAAATCCGTATTGTGCAGCTGTGATAACGTTTTCTTTATCGAAAAATTGTGTTATCCGAGTGAAAATGATTTTTTCAATTCCCTTGGAGAAGATAGGCAGCACAGATATCGGGCGGTAGTTAGTGGACAAGTTACGTTCGCCACCTTTAAAAATAACAGATACTCTGGCTGTTTTCATTTGCTCAGGAAAGGTTCCAGACTCTAGAATTAAATTAAAGATATGTGCAAGTACAGGACTAATTATCGGTAAAACGTACTTAACCGGTCTTATCTGCAGGTCGTGAATGTCTAATGCTTTACTGTTCCGCAGGCACATAAAAGTACTGTATATCTCAGATTCATCAGTTGGCTGGAGGAATATGGTTTCAGTGACAACACTATGGTGCGAATTTGTGGAGGGGGTGCCATTACATGCGGCAGCAGCGTTTACAAACTGATGATTGAAGTGTTCTACTAGAGCTTTGTCCCGTAATTCATTACCATCTACCATTACAGTATCTGGCATATAATTTTTGCTCTCACGACCGAGGACGTCGTTCATAGCCTTCCAAGCAATGTCTGGGCTCTGCCGGGCAACATGTGCAAACAGATGCTCGTAATATGCACACTTTGCCCGTCTAAGTTCACTGTTCACTTCGTTTCTGACTTTCTTAAATTCTTTTAAGGTTGTTTCTAAGCGTGTCTTCAAGAAAGAATGATAGAGGCGGTTTTTGTTTGTTTGTAATTGTGTCTGCGTCTAGGTTATCCGTTCTTCAGAAAAAAATAATCTAGATTAGCTCAGCTAATCCAGGATATACAAAGCGAAAGATGCCGGCGTTCACTGTGTTCATTGGCATTGGCGTTGACAATTTTCCAGACGGCGATCGCATTGAGGAAAGGAAGTGCGCATAACTGGCTCCTTCGATATGCGGACGCCTCATTCGTGCATTGATACATGCGGCTGTGGTGAGATGTGCCCTGAATGCATTAGTGCTGACAGCGTTAAGCTGACATGTGGCACTGCAGCCATAGCTAGGCCGCAGCGTTCATTGGGTGATAAATCTCTCGCGATGAACCATTAACTGCATGCTACCTCCCAGGGTTGCAGAGAGGGCGTGCTGCCTATCCAGTGTGCGGAACGCAATCAAAGCAGGCTGTTGACCCGAACGCCATGCACATGAAAGCGAGATTGAGGTCTCCACTGACCCACGGAGCCGGTTGTACGCCTTTCCTTTCGTGAAAATGAACTGCCTTTGCAAAGTTGTCAACGCAAATTAATTCTATGAACGCCGTCGGCGCACTTGTTTTGCTTGGTTTTTCAGGAAAGAAAATGGCACAGTAACCGTCTCACACATCTCGGTGGACATTCGAACCGTGCCCTAAAGGAAGGGATAAAGGAGGGAGGGAAAGAAGAGAGAACTGAAAACTGAAAGGAGGATTGAACGGGGCAGCCACTTAATCAGAACAGTGTTATGCATTAGGCGGGCCTGACCCGATGTGGACAATGCTTCCGCGTCGCGCCCTGCACTCCGGCTGGACGCAACGCTAAGTCTAAGCCATGGCGACCGCGTTTCTATGGACAAAACGTAAGAATACGCACAGAGCTGGCGTCCTAATTCTTGGCCCCAGCGTTTCGACGCAAGCGATATGCAAGAGACACCTGTGTGCTATGTGGCGTCAGTGCAGCTTAACTCGACGTGGTCAAAATTAGAAGCCCTATTCTACGACCGGACTTTGTCTCTTCCATCACTTACTCTATACTTTCATACCTTCTCCATTAGAGAGGTTAGGATGTCCACCGAGAGGAAGCCAGAAAGCTCGCCTTTTCATTTCTCATAACGAATTCTCTCTAAGGTATCCAGAAACAGGGGTGAAATACAAGTGGTTTTTGTAAAATAGGACTGGCTGAATAACTGCCTCACTTCTAGGTGCACACCTCAACCCCGTCTCTCTCTAGATATTCCGAAACAGGGGCGAAATACAGGTGGTTTTTGTGAAATAGAACTGGCTGAATAACTGCCTCCCTTCTAGGTGCACACCTCAACCCCGTCTACTATTTAGATATCCCGAAACAGCGGTGAAATACAGGTGGTTTTTGTGGAATATGCTAAATAACTGCCTCACTTCTAGGTGCACACCTCAACCCCGCCGTGAGGGAATGGTTTGGACGGTTTTATTGAAAGAGAAGCACAGGAAAGAGGTATATAAATTACTATTACAGAAGGAGGTCCCAAAGTGGAAACTGCGAAGGGAGGAAGGTGGAAGTGAGAGTTTGAGAAAGTGGGGCCTTAGTGGTTCCCACCATTAATAAAAATTTCCACCACCTGGGAAGTTTTAACGTGCACGACCATTATCTCTGCGGCACAGCTCCGCGGATGTCTTTTCCGTTTTGCCTGCGTCGGAACACGGCCGCAGAGGCTGGCTGCGTGAGGCGAACGGCCCCGTATTACCATCAACCACACCTACGAAAATTCTGAAGGCACTTAAATCTGCTTACATGCAGGAATGTGAGAGCATGGAACTTTCTAAAACGCGGGTTTCCCTACACGGCGCCTCTAGGCATTCCATTTTTTCTTTTTGTTTATTTTTCTTTTAGTATTTATTTTTAATTTCTATTTTTCACTATTATTTTTATTTTATTTCTACTTTTCTGGTTCATTTTTATTCATTTTTGTTACTTTTTACATTTACTTTATTTTTATTTTTATTTGTTCACATATTTTTATTTTGTTTTACCTTTTTCTAAATGTTTTCATTTCCTAATTCGTAATTACTGCCTAATTAAATGACTAATTACTAAACACCGATTAATTCCTGATTGCAAAGAGTATGTTTGTTACAGCAATTATGCCATTTATGACGTCATAGTGTCACAGATTTCGCGGATGGAGGGACGGACAGACAACGATGAGCCATTAAAAGCTTTCGCCTTAATCTTCTTCCAATCGAGCTCGGAGGAGTTGACGGTTGGTTACCTGTCAGGGCGACAAGTCGGAGTGGAAGCTCTACGCTGTCGCCCTTACTGCGCTTCAGTCTCGGCCACTGACAAAGCTGGACGTAAGGAGGGGCATGGCGGCGTCCCTCCTTTAGCTGGGTGTCTGCACTGTACTCGACTGGTTGAGACGGAGTCACACAGGCGGGGCTGTCCAGCGAGCTCCGGTTGGCCTGCAGGAAGAATGTGACCAATGACTAAACAGGGTGGATAGAGAATGAGAGACAACAGTAAAACGCTATTGGTTGGAAGAATTGGCGCGTGCAGTGTGACATTGTAGGCTGCCGTGCACAAACTTCTACCCCCTTGCCCATATGATCGCACGCTCATATGACTGCAGATGGGAGTGAGTAAAGGCTTTCGCCTTAATACTCTTCCAATTGAGCTCGAAGCAGCTGACGGTTGTTTACCTCTTAGGGCGACAAGTCGGAGTCGAAGCTCTACGCTGTCGCCCTTTACTGCGCTTCAGTCTCGGCCACTGACAAAGCTGGACGTAAGGAGGGGCATGGCGGCGTCCCTCCTTTAGCTGGGTGTATGCACTGTACTCAGTGGTGGAGACGGAGTCACACAGGCGGGGCTGTCCAGCGAGCTCCGGTTGGCCTGCAGGAAGAATGTGACCAATGACTAAACAGGGTGGATAGAGAATGAGAGACAACAGTAAAACGCTATTGGTTGGAAGAATTGGCGCGTGCAGTCTGACATTGTAGGCTGTCGTGCACAAACTTCTACCCCCTTGCCCATATGATTGCACGCTCATATGACTGCAGATGGGAGTGAGTAAAGGCTTTGCCTTAATACTCTTCCAATTGAGCTCGGAGCAGCTGACGGTTGTTTACCTCTTAGGGCGACAAGTCGGAGTCGAAGCTCTACGCTGTCGCCCTTTACTGCGCTTCAGTCTCGGCCACTGACAAAGCTGGACGTAAGGAGGGGCATGGCGGCGTCCCTCCTTTAGCTGGGTGTATGCACTGTACTCAGTGGTGGAGACGGAGTCACACAGGCGGGGCTGTCCAGCGAGCTCCGGTTGGCCTGCAGGAAGAATGTGACCAATGACTAAACAGGGTGGATAGAGAATGAGAGACAACAGTAAAACGCTATTGGTTGGAAGAATTGGCGCGTGCAGTCTGACATTGTAGGCTGTCGTGCACAAACTTCTACCCCCTTGCCCATATGATCGCACGCTCATATGACTGCAGATGGGAGTGAGTAAAGGCTTTCGCCTTAATACTCTTCCAATTGAGCTCGGAGCAGCTGACGGTTGTTTACCTCTTAGGGCGACAAGTCGGAGTCGAAGCTCTACGCTGTCGCCCTTTACTGCGCTTCAGTCTCGGCCACTGACAAAGCTGGACGTAAGGAGGGGCATGGCGGCGTCCCTCCTTTAGCTGGGTGTATGCACTGTACTCAGTGGTGGAGACGGAGTCACACAGGCGGGGCTGTCCAGCGAGCTCCGGTTGGCCTGCAGGAAGAATGTGACCAATGACTAAACAGGGTGGATAGCGAATGAGAGACAACAGTAAAACGCTATTGGTTGGAAGAATTGGCGCGTGCAGTCTGACATTGTAGGCTGTCGTGCACAAACTTCTACCCCCTTGCCCATATGATTGCACGCTCATATGACTGCAGATGGGAGTGAGTAAAGGCTTTCGCCTTAATACTCTTCCAATTGAGCTCGGAGCAGCTGACGGTTGTTTACCTCTTAGGGCGGCAAGTCGGAGTCGAAGCTCTACGCTGTCGCCCTTCACGAACTGCGCCGGAGCCAATTACAAAGCCTATTAGTCTAGTTTTCAGCCTAGCTATAGTGGCAGTCCACTCTTAGCACTGCACCGCGCCGCGAGGTAAAAACACAGGGAACGCAGACTAAAACCTTCATTTTCCAGTGGGCTTTCGACTTTCAGTGCGAAAGAAGTGTTCCGATGGGCAAACACCGAGAAAGATATTTGCGATGTCTGTCAGTTTGTGCCAAATAAGTCGCGATGTTTGTTGGTTTGTTCCAGGAAAAACAAATTCAAACAAACAAATACTTCAGCGACTGGGAGTCGAACCCCCGGCGGCTCGGGCAGATCAGCTTCACTGGCCAGAGCTCGAGGGCACTGGTCATGGACTAGGCTGTCGCCACAGCCGAGCATGCCTCGTGTTAATCTACACCTTAATGTTCTACTGTGGACTGCACATCGTGGTCTCTATGATAGACGTGTATCTGCGGCGCGCAGACTCGGCCAGAGAGTTGTCGTCATCGCCATCTGAATGAAAATGAAAATTGGTTTTTAGGAAAGGAAATGACGCAGTAACTGTCTCACTTATCTCGGCGGACACCTGAACCGCGCCGTAAGGGAATGGATAAAGAATGGAGAAGAAAGGAAGAAAGAGGTGCCGCAGTAAAGGGCTCCGGAATAATTTCGACCACCTGGGAGTCTCCGACAGTGCACAGCACACGGGTGCCTTAGCGTTTCGCCTCCATCGAAACGCAGCCGTCGTGGTCAGGTTCGAACCCGGAAACTCCGAAATGATTTGGGGTAAGGAAAGACGCAGGAACTGTGTCACTTCTCGACGTGCACCTTAACCGCGCAGTGAGGCAAGGAATAGGGAAGTGAGTGAAAGAAGATCACGTGCACAGACATCGCACGGCACATGATCGTCCTTTCTGCTGCGCCTCCAAATATACGCGGCCGCCACAGCTGGGTTTTGATCCCGCGTCCTCATGCTCACCAGCCGATTGCCGCCGAGCCACCATGGCGGGTAGGGATAGAGACAAAACATACGTCTACAAGAACTGCCTACGGTTCCCAGTTGACGTATACATCTGTCCTCTCTTCAGGAAACATTGGCATATTGCCGTAAAGATGTGAGACCTGCTGTTTGATTGGTTCGTACCCAGCCACGGACGCAAAATCATCCGTAAGCACTGCGACGGCGGCACGCAGACTACCAGTACAGCCAAACGGTGTGTCAGGTGCGCGCGATGGTTAATACAAGCAAAAAAAAAGTTTCATACGTTGCCGAGATTTGCAGCGTTAATACCCCAGGTCCCACAGCAATGAAATCGCAACACACGGCAGAGTACTAGCACTAAGCTCAGTATGCCGATGCGCTTTCTTTACCTTTCAAGACTCGCTTGTCTACCCTGGCACTGTCGCAATAGCGTTCCACGCCTGCGCGCTCGGCAGACCAACAAACGCGTCGTATACAGTGCTACATCCTAACCCCGACGTAGGCGTACGGAAGCAGAGAACGCAAGACCACCACTAGCCCTTAACAGTATTACTGAATAACACTCGGAAGGATTGGGTACTTACCTTTTCGGGAGGCACAGAGTTAATCTTCGTCCGCTCCCCCTGGCAGCGCTTCAGTCTCAGCCACCGACTGAAAGGTGGCTATGATAATGGTCACGACGCAGTTATCCTCTTGACTCACTGCACTGCTCCGAGGCCGTGGAGCTGGCACACGAACACTGAAGAGGGCGGCTTTGCTGAAACCGGGGAAAAAGCGGGAAAGGGAGGGGGCATTAAGTTCCGAGACAGCGTACATGGAGGATTCCACGTCTCAAACGAGTGACAGAAGCTTCAAGCTAAAATGAGAGCTGTTGCTGTCCTCATACAATTGCACATGCCCACACAGGGGGATCGGCCAAGAATTTGGGGTGCACAGAGTTTTTCAGATGAATTTTTCCATGGAGGGAAATAAAATGATTGCTGGGGAGGAGAGAAGTAAACACAAAGAAACACACCGGAATAAAACGGGAAATGCATAACGCACGCAGGAGATCGCAGTAGATGGAGCCTGTGGGATTTGTGGCCGAATGACATTAATAATAACAATAATAAAATGTTAGCAAGGCAGCCGATTTGCTTCCAGTGAGAAATTTTGAATGGCGGTAAAAACAGACCTGTGGCTATACCCAAGTACGGTGGCGCCAAATGATAATATGATCGGGCTGCTCAAACTAAGGCTAAGTTGTTGCAATGGCTTCTCTAAAAACCGTCTTATCATGGTGAAGCGGCG
This sequence comes from Amblyomma americanum, assembly GCA_030143305.2. Lineage (NCBI taxonomy): Eukaryota > Metazoa > Arthropoda > Arachnida > Ixodida > Ixodidae > Amblyomma > Amblyomma americanum. Next base: position 105,728 of record JARKHS020031196.1, read on the forward strand.
ACAAACCATAAAATGATCTATTAATTCTTGTTCACCACAGAACGTGCAGAAGCGAGAGAGCACCAAACCAGATCTGTGCAAATAAAAGTTTAAGGGTGAGATTGGACAAGTAGACGTGGCTTGGCGTCTGTAACGTTGAGTGCGTTCCGCACTCTGGGTAGCCAGCGCGCCCACCCTTCCAGCCTGGCAGATGGCAGTTACTGGTTGATCGCGAGAGGTTGCCCAAACAATGAACGCTGCGCCCTATTGCTGCAGTGCGGCGCGTCTGCCACAACGTTAGCGCTAATGCATGAAGCCCACATCTCTCACAACCACCGCGCTCCTCAAAGCGCGATTGAGGAGTCCTCTGACCAAGGGAGCCAGTTATGAGCCCTTCCTTTCCTCAAAATCATCGGAGTCGAGAACGTTGTCAACTCCAATGCCAATGACACCATGAACGCCGACGGCCTGCCTATAGAAACAAAGGCGAGTTCTCGGTTTCGGCGGCGGCGGCTGCTGAGTGACGTCATAGCTCATCATAGTGACGTGAAGAGAAAACCCGCGCACGGCGCACATGGCGAAGAAGACACGGAGGGTAGTAGTAAAGCTTTCGCTTTACTAAAAAAGGAGACGGGCCCCGTTGTGGAACGCACCGGAATAACTTCAACCTCCAGGATATCTTTAACGTATCTTGTCATTCAGTGGTCAGAGCGCTCGGCTACTGAGCCGGGGTGCCCAGGTTGGAACTTGAACGCGGCAGGCTCGTTTCGATGGAGGTGAAATGCAAAAAGCCGCTCGTGTGCTGTTTGATAAGCGGGATGCATGCACGTTAGAGATCCCCAGGCGGTCGAAGTTATTCCGAGGCCCTCCACTACGGCGCCCCTCTTTTTTTTTTTACTCCCAACTTCCTCCCTTAGTGCGCAGTTGAGGCCGTCAACTAGTGAGATATTTACTTCGCCATTTCTTTTCTTCAAAACCACTACTGAACCACTACTATGTTGAAGTGCGAAGCTAGGCAGCTACCTACTTCGATTAATGCGAACAGCAGAATACAATTCCAATGCTAAGTGAACATGTTACGTAATTTACGTAAACATGTTACGCGAAGAGAAAAATTTAATTGCAAAATAAAAATGAATAAACAACTACAGCCCGTACCGTCAAAAAAGAGGACTAAAAACAAGATAATTAGCAGGCAGAGTCTTTCCTGGCCAAAATAAGAACAGCAATCAAGGTAGGGGGCCGAAAGTTCCACATACCACAGTATTCACAGGAGCGAACTTTCTCTGAATCCTCATCCTACCGAGACTTCGAGACCATTTATTCATGTTGGCGTGGTGCACTGTGCCTCCGCCGCGGTGGCTCAGTGGTTATTGCGCTCGGCTGCTGACCCGAAAGACGCGGGTTCGATTCCGGCCACAGCGGTCGAATTTCGATGGAGGCGGAACTCTAGAGGCCCGTGAGCTGTGAGATGTCAGTGCCCGTTAAATAACCGCAGGTGGTCGAAATTTCCGGAGCCCAAGTTCCTCTCTCTAGCTCGGCAGTGGCATAGCCGAGCTAAGCCACTGTCAATTTTTTAACATTGCCGAGTATTTGTGTGCCAAGCCTCGAATGTAATTAATGAAATCAGAATGCGCCCGCCTAGATATTCGCAAGAACTTTTTTTACTCTTCAGCCCCAGTTTTCACTCTCGCGGTGCACGAACTGTGTCCCGCGACTGTGTACAGTCACCACAGTGGGACAACCGGAGGAAACAAAGCGCGTTAGCGGCCCGAGTTCTCGATGGACACCTCAACCACGCCGTAAAGAAAGAGGAAGCGGAGAAATAGTTGCTGTAGTGGAGGGCTTCAGAATAGTTTCCACCACCTGGCGGCATTTAACACGCACTGACCGTTATCGCAGAGCACACGGCCGACTGCTACGTTTCGCCTCCATCGAAAACGCGGCGGCCGGGGATGGGTTCGAGAGAAGAACGACCACGCCAAACCATCACCCACACCTAAAGGAATCTTCCGATTGGCCTCAGAAGAGATGAACATTTACCATTTCGGGCGAAAAGCCCTCTGCCGCCAATCGCTGGGCTTCAGTCTCGGCCACTGACTGGAAGTTGGACGTGAGAAATGGCATGGTGGAGTCTATAGTTAAGCAACTGCCGGTTTTTACATGACCGCTACAAAACTGCCGATGGGGAGTGGGCAAAAGCTTAAAGACATGGCGAAATAGCTCCGTTCGTGTAGTTCTTTCCCGCAGTAAAAACTTTCCATCGCGCATACAGCCTCTCTGAACGGCGGTGAAAGTTTACCTGGCAACTCTGCAGCGCCAGCGAGCGCACTAAGGGCTATATCAGGGCCGACAGTTATTTATGCTACGCCATATGTTTTGCAGACGCGCTCTCTCCTAATCTGCGTCCCCGGTTGCATGGGCATTAATGCGAAAGCATCACTAGTGCCATTACGAGAAAATCCGGCGGCATGTGTGTGTACTTGCAGATGGTGCAGAAAATCCCAATGATGGCTAGAAAAACTTAAAAAAAGAGCGACGTCATCAAGTGGACGCATGGCGTACAGAGCAAACCGAGCACCGCCACTTCAGACAATCTTACACATGTCGTTCTTCTATATATACTCTCCATTCCCCGACCTCCATGTAACGCCAGTTTGCCCCCAACAACATTCGTACCAAAATTGTGACGCAACCGTTTGTCGTACTGCGTTGCGGGTGAGTCCATATTATTTCTCGTTGCATATAGCTTACATGCGCTAGTCAAGTTGGAGGCTAGCTTGCGACTGAGATTCGAACAGACAACACATACACCTTAACTGTACGCCTTCCCAGACTCTCAACCTCTCCCCTTAAGAAGCGGTTGAGGTGTCCACCAAAATGTGAGACAGTTACTGCGCCAATCCTTTTCCTCAAAAACCAGTTTTCATATCGAAATTGCGATGCAACCGTTCCTCGCAAAGCGTTCCGGGTGTTGTCATGTACGCGTGTGCGCATGGGTGGGGGTGGGGCAGTGAACCCATGGGCAGTAATGCTCTCGCATTCCCACATGTCCGAACATTGTTTATCTTACCGCTGTCAGCAGATGCACCTCGGTGGCTGCATGCCTCCGGGCAGCGTCGTCTAAATCGTGTCTGTGGCACAGATGGAAGATCAGCCGACTAGGAAGGCGGACCTCCGCACTCGTGGCGACTTTCGTGGATCGCCTCTCAGTTGAATGTGCTGCAACTGCTCCGAGATGTGACTTTGCTGCGCAGAGAAGGAATTTGGCCGGTTACTTCGAGCGGCGTATTGCGCACTTCACTGTGTTTACTAACGTCGTTCTTACTTAAATACCCGTTACCGAAAACATTCCTGTTGGCAAGTTTTTTTTTCATGAATAATAATAATAATAATTGGTTTTTGGGGAAAGGAAATGGCGCAGTATCTGTCTCATATCTCGGCGGACACCTGAACCTCGCCGTAAGGGAAGGGAGAAAGGAGGGAATGAAAGAAGAAAGGAAGAAAGAGGTGCCGTAGTGGAGGGCTCCAGAATAATTTCGACCACCTGGGGATCTTTAACGTGCACTGACATCGCACAGCACACGGGCGCCTTAGCGTTTTTCCTCCATAAAAACGCAGCCGCTAAACATGCTTTCTGCTCATTTTTCGGGACCGCACTTACAAACATGAGGCAGAGTGCATAAACACGGGCGTGCTTCACGCAATGTCCAGACATGGTGGCATACAGATTAGAGACACACAAGCGTCCATTTAAATTATTGTTCTTTTTTCCCACAAGCTTACTCTACATTACTAATGATTTGTTCTTTTCCGATGTTTTCGGAACAATGAAAATTCAGTGTAGACTACGATGAGCTGACTCATGCGTGGGAAAGTACATTAATCGAACCTTGTACCTGTTAGTCGCACGTGTCGCTATCAAAAGAGGCGCAGTTGATTCGCCCTGCATCATTACGCCCCACATCCAGTCACGAAGAACTGCCCCAGCTTGCACAAAGCCAATTAGTCTAGTTCTCAGCCTAGCTCTTTTCGCAGTCGACATAACCCGCCCCCCCCCCCCCCCGCTATATGAAAACACCAGGAATGTCGACTAAAAGATTCTTTGGCGGCTCTTTTAGTCAACATTCCTTTGTCGAAGGAATGTCGACTAAAAGAGCAAGATAAGGCCGTACGGCCTTATCTTGCTCGCGTCTCTGCGTCACAGCAGCCAAGAGACTGAAACGTGTAGTTCAAGGCACAATTACAGCGTCCACCTAAACAGTTTGCCAGTGCCTTCGATTTCCACAAATCGAGCCGAGTGTTCAGACTGCGAAGTACCTGGGTTCGAATCCGGCCGTGGCGGACACGCCTGCCGGGTTCAGATGGATGCGAACCGCAACATGCGCGTTTGTGCTGTGCGATCTCGGTGCACGTTAAAGAACTCCAGGTGGTCGAAATTATTCTGGAGCCATCGACTACGAAGCCTCTTTCTCTGTCTTCTTTCACTCCATCCATCCTCTCCCTCACGGCGCGACTGAAGAGTTCACCGATAAGTTAGTGTGCGCTATCTCTTTTCCTCGATACCACTTTTCTAGAGTCCGAATATGGGGGTTCACTTACACCAGCATCGCACAGCACAAGTGCGTCTTTTGTGCTTGGCCTCCAAACAAACGCAGTCGCAGCAGCTGTGCTTTCATCTCGCGTCCTCGTGCTCATCAGACGAATGCAGCTGAGCCACCTTGGCGGGTAGAGACAGAGCATAGTCTACAATAACTGCCTACGGTTCCCAGTTGGTATCTACATCTTTCCTTTCCTCAAAATCATTCGCATATCGCTGTATAGAGATCTGGGGCAGCTTGCGCTTAGCAAATAAGACAAAGTTCCCAGTCTAATCCTATTGGCAGTCTAAAACCTCTAGGTTTTGACGTAAACGCGTATAGCTGGTTCGCTTTGTCGGTGGACGCTTCAAGCGCGCCACGAACGCCGACTTAAAGCTTGACATCTCAAGCTGCGTGTAAGAGCGTATTATTTCGCTCGGGCGTTCACGACAACGCAATGCAATGATTGAGCAAGTTTATGTGCTCTCCTTGAAAGGTGTTTCAGAGCACCTTTAACTCTCGAAACCAGTGTGGTCCAACTAGGAGCAGCACCCATTTGTTTGGTTTGGTTTGGTTTATGGTCCCAAAGCGACCCAGGCTATGGGAGACGCCGTAGTGAAGGGCTCCGGGAATTTCGACCACCTGGGGTTCTTTAATGTGCACTGACATCGCACAGTACACGGGGCACCCATTTGTGGTAGAACGCTCGCAGCTTGGCGCCATGACCGCCACCGAAACCAGTAAACACATCATTAAAGATCAGCAATAATCATCGTGTACCTCTATGAGCATTGCTAACTCGCAGTCCAGACTTTGGACTTACCGTTCGGTCGACACATCTTAGTCGAAGCTCTCGACTGAGGACGTTTTCGGCGCGTCAGTCTCAGACATCGACTGAAAGCAGGCAGGGAGAAACTGCACAGCGGCATCCTGGTCCTGGCTCACAGCTCTGTTCTGGCGCGGTGGAGTCTGCTGGGATAACAGAACAGTGCGTGGCGCATGTGGAATCTATGACCAAACTCGTGAGCCATGAAGATAAAAAAATCTATAGAGCAGAACGTAAAGTGAAGACAAGTAAACAAAAATAAATCATAAAAACTATATTGGAAACCTGATTATAAATAATCACCGGTAAATCTAATATCTAAATCAAGCGCAAATGATCAGAACTTTGTCACAAATGCACGTAATTGTCATAATGGATGGTGTACACAGTCTCTTCTGTCTTCCTCACGCAACCTCGTAATAATTGCGAGAAATGCGACCCTTCATGCGCGTTCTAAAGCATTCCTTCAACACATGAAGCTCTGACTTCCCGGTGGATGCCTTTGACGTTCGGTACACTCTCTTAACTGCACTCTTTGCTTGCAGTTGTTCCTTTCATGAGTTTTTTTTTCGCATAGGATGCCTGGTAGTCGTGGAAGTGCCAACCATAGTTCTTGTTCTCTTCCACCGCCCTCTGTATTGCTGAGAGAGAATGCTGATATTCACACTGCTGACGCATATGCTTCACCAGCCAATATATCTGGTAAACAGTCGTCCATCATCATGACCATCACACATAGGCTTGCAAAGCCCTGACAGACCCGCTGAGATCTGTGGAAACGACTAGCGAATCCGAAAGCTTTGGCCGTCCTTGTTTGCACGCGTCGTGGACAGCTGTTTCGAAGATCACTGTTAGTCCTAACAGGAGTATTTCCCAACTCGTTGCGACTGAAGGAAGAATGGAAAGTGCACGGGCCTGCCCACTGGCTCAAGCTGAGCCACAATCGCTGCCACGTGCACACGGTAGGAAAGTTAAACAAGGAAGGACGACGACGGTTTAGCCACAGATAAACCAGGTGACAAGGAGCCCTCTCCACAGTGATGAGAGCTCCTAGATCCCAGCCCCGTAAGGCCAGGAAGCCACCTCCCCCAGCATAGCCCTCCCCGAACTCGTTGTGGAGAGGCCCGAGTTATATATTTGTCGCGAAGCAACTCCTAAGACGCTGAATAGTCACACCCGTTCAAGTCTCGCAGGGCTGTCACATACTAGCGCACGGCTTCCATTGGTTCCTGCTTCTGAGCAGAAACTGGCGTCGTTTAATTAACACATGTGATTCTGTAAGAAATTCTTTTTTAAGGATCCCTACTGTAGGCTCATAGGCGTTCGGTACTTTATCCCGCGTGTCGTCGGTGTCCACCTGATCCGGTTGGCCCACTTTTCGCGCTTAGTAAATGCGGCTTCCATCTCCAAGATAATAAATCAGAAGTGCAGTTTTTAATCCACTGAAAACCCTGACCCTCGCTGTAGGGCCAAATAAGTTTGAAACTTCTGCTTCCATTGTGCCCAGAGTACAACCGTACCGTTGGTACTGTTGAGAACGTTTTGGCATAAATGCGGCACTGGAGCAATAGCCAATGTCAGTGCACGTTAAAGATCCCCGGGTGCTCTAAATTATTCCGGAGTCCTCCACTACAGCACCTTCCTCTCTTCTTGCACTCCCACCTCCCTCGTTTCCGTTACGGCGCGGTTCGGGTGTCCACCGAGATGCGAGACTTTACTCAAAAATTTTTTTCAATTTTAATAGGCCGCCGGCGTTCATTGGGTTCGCTAGCTTTGGCGTTGACCACGTAGACTCCGTTCGTCCTGAGCAAAATTAGCTGCGGTTCAACTACTGCTAAACCTGGTTAGCAGAGCGAAAGCTGTAGTGTATCGCTGTAGCGTATCCGGGCAAGTAGACGCGGCTTGGCGTCAGTAACGTTGAGTGCGTTCCGCACACTGGATAGGCAGTGCGCCCACCATTCCACCTTGGCAGGTGGCAGTTAAGGGTTGATCGCGAGAGGTTGGTCACCCAATGAACGCTGCGGCCTATTGCTACAGTACCGCGCGTCTGCGACAACATTGTCTGTGCTAATGCACGCAGCCCACATCTCTCTCTTGCACCACCGATATGTACCTCACCAACATGTACCTCAAAGCGCGACTGAGGTGTCCACTATCCCAGGGAGCCAGTTATGCGCCCTTCATTTCCTAAAAATAATCGGATGATTGTCAACGGCAGTGAACACAATGAACGCCGTCAGTCCTATAGCTTCAGTACCGCGTTTCTGCTACAGCGTTGTCAACTCCAACGCATGCAGCGCACATCTGTCACTACCGCCACGTAGGTTAAAGCGCGACGGAGGGGGCAGTTATGCGCCGTTTTTTTTGAAGAAAATTGAGATTGGTTTTGAAAATTGGTTTTGAAAATTGGTTTTGAGGAAAGGATATGGCGCAAAAACTATCACATATATCGGTGGACACCCGAACGGCGCCGTAAGGAAGGTATAAACGTGGTTGGGCTGAAGGTCGTTCACAGTCATTCTCCTGCCCACCCGCGGACTGCTTTACCTAGAGTAGTGAAGCCTTTCGCTTGAAACGGTAACCCGCATAACTGGTTCTATGAGTGGTCGCCTAAATCGCGCTTTCAGGTAACTGACATTGGTGTCCACATGCGAAAACCCTGCTTTCGCAAAATATTACCATTTAGCAATGCTAGACTTTCGGCATTTTTGTGTTCAATATTAGTTGGAGACTATTCCCTGCCAAAAATTCGAAAACTTCGTTTTGTTCAATGTAGGTAAACTTTTAAGCATATTATTTTATATTTGACCCTTCTCGTTCGCTTGGGCCTTACCAATTGACGGTTGCGGGTCAAGCGTCCATTGCTCTCACTCCAGGGAAGCTGCTTTAAAAGGCGACGCCATCTTGTGCGCCTTGACAGAAAAACGTGGCGGCATGTATAAGTTTTGAAATGAATCGTTTCGCGTTGTTTTCGGGGTTTGCTTCTGAAATAATTGCTTCCGGATGTTCGGCTTCTTATATCCTTTCAGTCCTTCATGAATTTTTAGTTATCACCTGCGTCTATCGGACGATGTTTACGGATTAGCAAATGGTGCTTCCGCACCCCGAGATCGATAGGTACCGGCCAGGCAACTTCAGAAATCTGGAAAGGACTCCTATGCAGTCACATCGAACTGGAAAATGTAGCCGAGTCCGCTACCTGAAACGGAAAGGTCCTATGTCGTGCTCACAGCAGACGCTTGTTGTCGACGAACAATGGAAAAGATGTGACGACTCACCTTTGCCGCGGAAGTCACTGACGGAGCTCGAAGTGATGATTGAAGTGTGGACTTGAAGGATATTATGCTGACATTATTTCATAGATTACTGCGCAGCGACGTGTCGCGCAACCTAATTATTTATACTGGGGACCAATCTCGATGCGGCCGTGAACGGAAGCCTAACGACCCAAAGTCGCGAATGTAGCTGGCCGAAGGCGCCGAAAGAACGGAGACGAGGCTCACTTCTTGAATTACTGGCAGCAGAACGTGTATTTGACGCGCGACACCGGTATTTATACCCTTGTGTCACGTGACACTTAGAAGCCAGTTACAAAGTACGCATGGCTTGTGTCACGTGGAACAAGGGCATAAATACCACTGATCTCCACTAGGGGGCTGGATGCCGCATCGGGCGTTCGAAAGTGAAGCCACCGGAAGTTGGGCGGCATGTCCCGGAAGTCAACCTTTGGCAGTGCACGAAATCGAACCTCAGCACGGGTTTTTTTTTTCAATTTTAGTTTTCGTTTTCCACATAGCATTTGGTCTTTTCGACGTTCTCGTCTTTTTTCCTGACAATGCCTACCTGTTGCGCCGTAAACTGCATAAGGAGAGCAGCAATGTCCTCAGGAAAGACGTTTCAAAATTTAGGGTCCATTGCATCGCTATGGGACGACACTAGCAGACGACAGAACGTCGCTACACACAGTACGTACGGAGCCTCGTCTGCTCTACTGTGTCGTCCTGTTGCGCTAGCGTCGCCAACTCTGCTCTTTGTTGGGATGCACGTTGTGGGGCTCTAAGCTCAAGTTATACCATCAATGGGGGATAAATTTAAGAAAGAATAAGTGGAAACCTTCTTTAGGCAGCCGACTTTGCAGCGACCATTTTACCGAATTATGTTTAGACCGAACCGGAGCGAGCTAGGGCGAGGCCACAGTCTGGTGAGGTGCCGTCGGTGTTCTGCTGGTTCACATTAGCGCGTCCAAAATGTATATGGTACTGCTTTTTCGACGGAGCGTATCAAGTACTGTTTCGTACTGTCGCACCTGAATTTGTGTGTGTGTGTGTGTGTGTGTGTGTGTGTGTGTGTGTGTGTGTGTGTGTGTGTGTGTGTGGTGTGTGTGTGTGTGTGTGTGTGTGTGTGTGTGTGTGTGTGTGTGTGTGTGTGTGTGTGTGTGTGTGTGTGTGTGTGTGTGTGTGTGTGTGTGTGTGTGTGTGTGTGTGTGTGTGTGTGTGTGTGTGTGTGTGTGTGTGTGTGTGTGTGTGTGTGTGTGGTGTGTGTGTGTGTGTGTGTGTGTGTGTGTGTGTGTGTGTGTGTGTGTGTGTGTGTGTGTGTGTGTGTGTGTGTGTGTGTGTGTGTGTGTGTGTGTGTGTGTGTGTGTGTGTGTGTGTGTGTGTGTGTGTGTGTGTGTGTGTGTGTGTGTGTGTGTGTGTGTGTGTGTGTGTGTGTGTGTGTGTGTGTGTGTGTGTGTGTGTGTGTGTGTGTGTGTGTGTGTGTGTGTGTGTGTGTGTGTGTGTGTGTGTGTGTGTGTGTGTGTGTGTGTGTGTGTGTGTGTGTGTGTGTGTGTGTGTGTGTGTGTGTGTGTGTGTGTGTGTGTGTGTGTGTGTGTGTGTGTGTGTGTGTGTGTGTGTGTGTGTGTGTGTGTGTGTGTGTGTGTGTGTGTGTGTGTGTGTGTGTGTGTGTGTGTGTGTGTGTGTGTGTGTGTGTGTGTGTGTGTGTGTGTGTGTGTGTGTGTGTGTGTGTGTGTGTGTGTGTGTGTGTGTGTGTGTGTGTGTGTGTGTGATGTGTGTGTGTGTGTGTGTGTGTGTGTGTGTGTGTGTGTGTGTGTGTGTGTGTGTGTGTGTGTGTGTGTGTGTGTGTGTGTGTGTGTGTGTGTGTGTGTGTGTGTGTGTGTGTGTGTGTGTGTGTGTGTGTGTGTGTGTGTGTGTGTGTGTGTGTGTGTGTGTGTGTGTGTGTGTGTGTGTGTGTGTGTGTGTGTGTGTGTGTGTGTGTGTGTGTGTGTGTGTGTGTGTGTGTGTGTGTGTGTGTGTGTGTGTGTGTGTGTGTGTGTGTGTGTGTGTGTGTGTGTGTGTGTGTGTGTGGGTGTGTGTGTGTGTGTGTGTGTGTGTGTGTGTGTGTGTGTGTGTGTCGCCTTAAAAATTCAATCTTCTAACAACCCTTGTCACATGCGCTGCTGCATTCGTCTTTCTCGTCAGTCGTATCTCTGGTGCTGTGTAGATGAAACGTGGCTGTGCTATAGAGCTAGATTAAAGGCACGTCTGGAAAGCAAATGACACACTAAAGCGATAAAGATCACCTGCCGTCGATGAGAAGAGACATCGTCCGCCACCAACCCACAATTGAATGAGCAGCAGCTGTATAACAAGTGGCACTTCGAGTGACAGGATTTCCGCGCCATTGCCTTTTCTTTGCTACACGAAAATTTGTTTTAAGATGACCTAGGCACCCGCCGCGGTGGCTCAGCGGTTAGGGCGCTCGACTACTGATCCGGAGTTCCCGGGCTCGAATCCGACCGCGGCGGCAGCGTTTTTATGGAGGAAAAACGCTAAGGCGCCCGTGTGCTGTGCGATGTCAGTGCACGTTAAAGATCCCCTGGTGGTCGAAATTATTCCGGAGCCCTCCACTACGGCACCCCTTTCTTCCTTTCTTCTTTCACTCCCTCCCTTATTCCTTCCCTCACGGCGCGGTTCAGGTGTCCAACGATATATGAGACTGATACTGCGCCATTTCCGTTCCCCAAAAAAACCAATTATTTTTATTATTAAGATGACCTAGGCTCATCGTCACTCCACTACTTCTCCTAATAACGCTCGGAAAACAAGAACCACGTCTGAAAATGGTGTTTAATGCCTGTACCTCTTTGCCGCGGCATGGTCACACATGCATGTCTGTTCACTTCAGTTCCTCGGAAATTAGTGTTCCGCGAACAATGCTCACATTTATCACGTTCAGGTTGCTTATTCCTTTGATATTACAGTACACGTTACACGAAAAGAGCGCGAAAAACTGAGGATGGAAGGGTGAAAGACGCGACTTTTTGCATTGAAATACACACCAGACACCGAACTTCCGTGACATGCCATCCAACTTCCGGTGGCTTCACTTGCTCCCACTTCAGAAAGCGGGAATGCGGCATCCAGCCACCCGCCGCGGTGGCTCAGTGGTTAGGGCGCTCGACTACTGATCCGGAGTTCCCGGGTTCGAACCCGACCGTGGCGGCTGCGTTTTTGTGGAGGAAAAACGCTAAGGCGCCCGTGTGCTGTGCGATGTCAGTGCACGTTAAAGATCCCCAGGTGGTCGAAATTATTCCGGAGCCCTCCACTACGGAGCCTCTCTCTTCCTTTCTTCTTTCACTCCTTCCTTTATCCTACCCTTACGGCGCGGTTCAGGTGTCCAACGATATATGTGACAGATACTGCACCCTTTCCTTTCTCCAAAAACCAATTTTCATTTTTTTTATATTTCAAGTACAAATAGTACATGTCTATATAGACAAGTCACAAGTCAATCCACCAGGCATTCGCCGACGCGCGCTATGGATTAGTACTGCGTGTTCGAGTGAGTTAGTGGGTGAATAAACTTCATTGCTCTAATAAAGGAGTCTTGCTGCTTGCCCGAACATTGCCGATGTCTTCCAGGCTGAGCGTGGTTGGCGCCCCTAGTCCAAGGCACCACTGTCCCTGGCCATCCGGCATGCGTGGCTCACTAGGTCTCTTTGGACCTTGAGCTGGCTGCTGGTTAGCCGGTCCCCCCACTGCTCCGCATTTGGCTCTTTGTTACCTCGGAAAGCTACACTGTGTATGCATTCCCATGTGATATGATACAGCGTGGGGGTTGCCCCGCACCACGGACATGTACCCTTTACTGCTCCGGATACATGTTATGTAGAATGTGAAGGTTGTGGAAGGCCCCTGTTTGGAGTCTTCTCCAACATGTCGCTTCATATTGTGTTAGCAGAGGATGTGGCTGGGGGCGTTTGCGTCTTCTGCCTTTGATGAGGCTGAGGAGAGCTGCGTACGTGAGCTCTATCGTTATCTCCGGGCCGTCAGAGGCGTTTGACGCAACAGCTCGGATAGTAAGCTCGCGAGCTAGCTGTCCGCCTTCAGATTGCCTTCGACTCCGGCGTGTCCCGGTACCCAGTAGATCCTATGTTGGATCTTTTCGTTGGTTCGCTGCGTTTTCAAGAGAATCCTTAGTGATTTCTTGTTGATTCTTCCTGCCATGTAGCGTTTCACGCTTCTTGGGAATCTGTTATGATTGTGAGAGATTTGTTGGTGCGATAACCCTCGGCTGCCGCTAGAGCTACGGCGATCTCCTCTGCCTCAGTTATCGTCCCATCTCTCGTGGATGCGCCGCTGATGAGGCCACCCTGCGTGTTCGAACGCTTAGGAATGTAACAAAAATTGAAAATTGTTGTTTTGCGGAAAGGTTATGGCGCAGTATCTGTCTCATATCTCGGCGGACACCTGAACCGCTCCGCAAGGGACGGGATAAAGGAGGGAGTGAGAGAAGAAAGGGAGAAAACGGTGCCGTAGTGGAGGGCTCCGGAATAATGTCGACCACCTTTAACGTGCATATACGGGCGCCTTACTGTTTCGCTTTCTTCGAATCGCGGCCGCCGCGGTCGGGTATGGTGCACGGGGGAATTGCACGCGGCTGCAGTCATACACGCGGGAAAACTGGTGGACGGCCTCTCGTTCAGAGCGCCCAGCTCAACTCATGCGGAGGAGATAGCGATCGCCCTCGCAGCCTCCCATCCCAACTCTAAATTCATCCTCACAGATGAATTAGTGCGCTCGGCTACTGATCCGGAGTTCCCGGGTTCGAACCCGACCGCGGCGGCTGCGTTTTTATGGAGGAAAAACGCTAAGGCGCCCGTGTGCTGTGCGATTTCAGTGCACGTTAAAGGTCCCCAGGTGGTTGAAATTATTCCGGAGCCCTCCACTACGGCACCTATTTCTTCCTTTCTTCTTTCACTCCCTCCCTTATCCCTTCCCATATGGCTCGGTTCAGGTGTCCAACGATATATGAGACAGATACTGCGCCATTTCCTTTCCCCAAAAAATCAATTATTATTATTTAGACTGGAAAAAATCGATGGCATACAACACGCCATATATGCCGACGATATCTCGCTCTGGGCCGTAAGGGAAGGGTAAAGGAGGGAGTGAAAGGAGAAAGGAAGAGAGAGGTGCCGTAGTGGAGACCTCCGGAATAATTTCGACCACCTGGGGATCTTTAACGTGCACTGACATCGCACAGCACACGGGCGCCTTAGCCTTTTTCCTCCATAAAAACGCAGCCGCCGCGGTCGGGTTCGAACCCGGGAACTCCGGATCAGTAGCCGAGCGCCCTAACCACTGAGCCACCACGGCGGGGCCTAACGAGTTTTTTATCCGGTAAAATGATCGTGCGTCCCTTTTCATAGCACGTATATCCCTTGAGCGTCGGCACAATGTTTGTCTCCTGTAGCGCGATTACATCAGGAGGGGTTTAATGTGTGTTTATGAATTGTTGCAGCAGGCCTCTTTTGTTGCGGTAGCCTCTTCAATTCCACTGCCAAATGTCTAATGCTTCGCGTCTGGCCATGATTAATTGCCACTACTTTGGGTCATGCTTTATTTTCGGTTCCAAAGCGCCGGAAGAAAAGGCGCACAACGGGCTCCGTGGGTCAGTCGAGACCTCAATCTCGCTTTCGCTCGTATATCCTGAATTAGCTGGGCTAATCCACATTAATTTTATTTTCTCACACTTTTTCTGTTTTTTTTTCTGTGATAAGTTTCCTTTTAGGTAGCATTTTGAGGTGCTTTTGAGCCGGAATCGCCGTTTAAACCAATCTATTAAAAATACATTTTTCAACCATATTTATCTTTATCTGCCCCTATATTGCGTGCGCGCCAACAAATTAATCATCTGCGGATGTGCGTTACCTTTTAGGTTGCATTTTGACACATTTTTGAATAAAAATTTTTCGTTTCAAATAATTTCGCACCAGCCGGAAGGCGAAACCAGAAGCACCTCAAATACTCACTAGAAGGGAAGTTATCCACAGGTGTAAACTATAAATATCTTCTTTGCCTGAGCACTTGGTAAAAAAAGATTAAAAAGTGTCAGCAAAAACTAAATTCTAACGACTGTCCTGCGCGTTCAAAAATGCAATACTAATCTTTTGCGCGCGTTGGTGAATGTGTGGTGGATTGTCTTGTGACTTCTCTTTTAAATGTCTACTACATGTACGTTGTAATTGCCTTATAAGTGTCACGTGACACTGACCGGTGTCTACGTTAATAAACCTTCTTTGACTCGCCGCGGTGGCTCAGTGGTTAGCGTGCTCGGCTACTGATCCGAAGTACCCGGGTTCGAACCCGACCGCGGCGGCTGCGTTTCGATGGAGGCGAAACGCTAAGTCGCCCGTGTGCTGAGCGATGTCAGTGCACGTTAAAGATCCCCAGGTGGTTGAAATTATTCTGCAGCCCTCCACTACGGCACCTCTTTCTTCTTTCACTCCCTCCTTTATCCCTTACCTTACGACGCGGCTCAGGTGTCCGCCGATATACGAGACAGATACTGCGCCATTTCCTTTCCTTAAAAAAAAACAATTTTCATTTTCTCGTCAAGACAAGCAGCTATCTAATCATAAAAAAAAATACAACAAGCTTGCTTCCTATTCATTTTGTTTCAAGCAGCATAATACGAAAAGAAGTCTTTGAGCCATTCATTCACAGCTAGTGGCCGTAAAAAAAACACACAGTGAAACGACGAATTCACTGCGAAGCGGAGGCCTCGCTTCAGAGCGCATCGCCATGTTAGCAACGACCTTTTTTCGCCACATAGGATGCAGTCCGGCGAAGCTACGCCGGTGTGGGTGGTGGTGGTGATGAAAACATTTATTGGGAAGGAACAGGAGGCATGAATGGATCAGCCCGTAAGGGACCGATCCTTACAAGCACTAGGTGGAGGTTCCTAGTTTGGGACACCAGTGGCGGTGGCCGCCGCCAGGGCGCGCCCGACAAGGGCTTCTTGAATCTGTAAGTCGTGGCAGTCAAGCAGGCTCGCCTCCTAGTCCTCCCTGGTTGGGTTGGGGATGGGGGTCGTAGGGGAAGGGCCGGAGGCGAAGCCGGGCCGGAGGGGAAGGCCCACACCATGTGATAGGTGCCAGAAGACACCGCTCCACAGTGCGGGCATATGCTGTTAAAGGAGGGGTCAAAATGCTTTAGTGCTGCCGGGCACAGCAATGTATTGGTGAGGAGGCGGAGAAGGAGCCGTTCATGCGCTTTCTTGAGGCCTTTACAGGGGCGAGAGTAAAGGCGATGACTGTCTTGATTGTAGGTTGTAACATCTTTGAAGGCATAGACCGGATTAGAATCGGGTTTCTGATCCGGCTAAGGCACCCGTGTGTTGTGTGATGTCAGTGCACGATCCCCAGGTGGTCGAAATTATACCGGAGCCCTCCACTAGGGCACTTCTCTCTTCATTTCTTCTTTCACTCCCTCATTTATCCCTTCCCTTAGGGCGCTGTTGGTTCAGGAGACACATGCTGTGCCATTTCCTTTCCCCGAAAACCAATTATTATTATTATTATTATTATTATTATTATTATTATTATTATTATTATTATTATTATTATTATTATTATTATTATTATTATTATTATTATTGGGTGGGGAGGAGAAAACAGCCCGGTGAGAGAGTGCGCTGGCAGCTGCGTCTGTTGCCTCGTTTCCTGAAAACCCCTGATGAGCAGGGGCCCATATATGGTAACGACGTGCGGGGCTCTTATAATAATAATAATAATAATTGGTTTTTTGGGGGAAAGGAAATGGCGCAGTATCTGTCTCATATATCGTTGGACACCTGAACCGCGCCGTAAGGGAAGGGTAAAGGAGGGAGTGAAAGAAGAAAGGAAGAGAGAGGTGCCGTAGTGGAGGGCTCCGGAATGATTTCGACCACCTGGGGATATTTAACGTGCACTGACATCGCACAGCACACGGGCGGCTTAGCGTTTTTCCTCCATAAAAACTCAGCCGCCGCGGTCGGGTTCGAACCCGGGAACTCCGGATCAGTAGTCGAGCTCCCTAACCACTGAGCCACCGCGGCGGGGCGGGCTCTTATGCCGCATGCAATTTTGATCGTAAAAGGCACGCTAGCGACGGTGTGCCGCCGCGCCTGCTCTTAGCGCGCAAAGTTCATCGCGCAAGTTCGTCACCTGTTAGTCAGGCCTTAATGCAACAGCTAAATTCAAAGCTCCGACTCTTACTTGAGTTGAGCACAAAGCTAGCTTACTCCAGCTTGCGTCCCGCCGTTTTAACTAGCTCAGAAAAACAGGTTCATTGCTTTCTAATTACCAAAGGTCACTGCATATATCTCTGTCCGACTTCTATGCAAATCACGGTAAAAAACCTCCGAACTGTTTCATTCTCCTTCATATCACTGAGGAATGGTTTGAACTCGTGCCTGTGTTTTCTTCTTCTTGCTATAACACATAAATGCCTTTAACGGCTCCATTGTAGCATTTTTTGATAGATTTTTGTCAGAAAAATACTGGTGGTAGTGGTTGTTTATTGAAATAATAGTAAAAAGCAAGGAAAAGGTTTTTGCTAGCCCCGGCATCTGCCATCGATACTGAAGCACCTGAGCTGGGGAAGCGGATATAAAGGATAGCAGGCAGAATGGAGAAATGAAATGAATCAGGTGAGGGGACAGGAAGAGAAGATAGGGGAGAAGTAATATGTGCAAACTATTTACACAATAAGAAATGTGTCCAGGTTGTGCACGTGATTAGTTCTTTTTAGAGGAATTAAATCACACACGCCCACAGCACTGTGTTGGCTACAACTGGAGTAGGGCGTCCAGTTATTAATCGTTCAAGGTAGAACTCGCGGAGCGTTCGGTCACTGCGTGTAACTACCTGACGGAGAACAGACGGGACGTCAAGCCCGTGTGTTCGAGGAATGCACAGAGGCTCACCAATGTTCGCTCACGAGTGCGCGCACTGCCCTGCGGCCACAATAGCGTCTTCATGGAGTCTGGTAGTATGCCCTGCGCCCTATAGGCCGCGAGCATACCGCGACGAGCATCGGCCTACGCGGCACAGTGAAGGAGCAGGTGCTCTAGAAAACTACTGTGCATCAATTTTTGTCCGCAGTGGGTGCCTTGAGTGGACGAAGGGGTGGGCCCACCCTGCACAGACCCTGCCTCTTCTTTCTCTCGCCTTGCGCATAAAGCGGAGTCATAGCTACTTGAAAAACGACTGCGGCAACCACTGCACCTGCTCAAAGAGGCGTGCTACACCACTGACCGGAAGGCACCGAGGTCCTTGGTGAAGTCCGCTTGTTTGTACATTGGTGAGCACCTGGCTGAAGCGGACGTACTTGCCGTCTGGTCGTCCCTGAGCTGAGAAATTTTAATTCAAGTTGTTACTTTCAAAGCGATATTAACGTGGCAGCACTTTTGTAGCGATAGCTACATTACGGTAGCATTTCGAGCCTTCAGCATCGCGGCGCCGCCGCGCTGTCACGTGGTTGGCCACGTGGTCCGGAGCAGCTGCCGGCGGCGCGGCGCCGTAGCTAATCACGTGGTTCGTCACGTGGTTGATCACGTGACCAAGTTCCACTCGGCCAGCTGTAGCTATCGCGTAACTCCAGGTTCAAACATAGCTAAATCACCGCCAATTTTTTTAACCTTAGACAAAGCCCATGAGATTTAAAAATTGTCACAACACAAAGCGCTCCCGCGTCGCTATGTTCGCACCCTCAAACGCGCCTCGATCGAAAGCAGAGAGAGAGAGAGAGGCTCTTTAAATGAAAAATGAAAACTATTTTGTGGGGAAACGAAATGAGGCAGTATCTGTCTCACATACAGGAGGACACCTGAACGGCGCCTTAAGGGAAGGAATAAAGGAGGGACTAATAGAAGAAAGGAAGAGGTGCCGTAGTGGAGGGCTCCGGAATAATTTCGACCACCTGGGGATCTTTAACGTGCACTGACGTCGCACTGCACACGGGCGCCTTAGCGTTTCGCCTCCATCGAAATGCGGCCGCCGCGATCGGGTTCGAACCCGGGTACTCCGTATCAGTAGCCGAGCGCCTTAACCAACAATAATATAATATTATATATAATTATAATTGGTTTTCGTGAAAAGGAAATAGCTCAGTATTTGTCTCATATATCGTTGGACACCTCAACCGTGCCGTAAGGGAAGGGATAAGGAAGGAGTGAACGAAGAAAGGAAGAAAGAGGTGCCGTAGTGGAGGGCTCCTGAATAATTTCGACCACCTGGGGACCTCTAACGTGCACTGACATCGCACAGCTCACGGGCGCCTTAGCGTTCGTGTCATGAAGGGTCTACCTTTTTCCTTCATTTGGGAAGCATCTCATTTCCAATGCAAACCTAAAAAAATCGTCTACTTCGAAATGAAATAATCACTTCTTTTGGTTCGCGAAAATGAATGCGTGATGTTGAATTCCTGCAGAAAAGGAAATGCGACTGTTTTTACCTGGAGCCCTTAACAAGACTTGATCTCGTAGGAAATGCAGATTTCCTCTTAGTCCTTTCAGTAACATTTACATTCCCAAATGAAAAAAGCAGTCCTAAATGTCTTGGATACAAAGGAGATAAACGTCACCAAAATATTTAAGCACCTATTCAAGGATCTTTCCTCTCTGCGTTGGCACAAGCGCGACAGTTGACAGTTGATTCAGCGGGATTTCTGTGAAAAACACTACGCAATTTTCATCTGTTGAGCGAACATCAAACTCGGATAGTAACTTTCCTTGCTAACGCCTGTAGCTCATACTTATTCTACAAAACATACTTTCCGTCAAGTAAGACACTTTGATAGACAACGCATACAACTCTAAGTTGAAGGTGCTGACTAGTAGGTCATCCATAACGATCTCCAGCGCAACGCGTAAAAACGACACACAGAGACTACGCCTCAGTCTTAGGACGTGGTAGCGATTGTCCGGACCCCGTAGAGTATTTGTTACGGGTCCAGTTCGACTTATTTTTGGACATGTGGCGGAGAGTTTGAAGGATGCTTTACTCCCGCCACCGGTTGGCCCGGTATTGCACTGCCTCCGGGATCGGCCTTGTCTTTAGCGCGTCTTTACTATCCTGTCTTTCTATCCCATCTTTCAACTCTCCTACTATCTGCACGTGGTAGCGATTGTGGCTCGGCTTGAGCCAGTGGGCAGGCCTGTGCACTTTCATTGTCTTTCTTCCTGGCAACAACTTCTCTCTCTCTTCTCTAAAAACTACACACAGGAAAATTAACATGCCCCGCCGCGGTGGCTCAGTGGTTATGGCGCTCGACTACTGATCCGGAGTTCCCGGGTTCGAACCCGACCACGGCGGCTGCGTTTTTATGGAGGAAAAACGCTAAGGCGCCCGTGTGCTGTGCGATGTCAGTGCACGTAAAAGATCCCCAGGTGGTCGAAATTATTCCGGAGCCCTCCACTACGGCCCTTCTTCCTTTCTTCTTTCACTCCCTCCTTTATCCCTTCCCTTACGGCGCGGTTCAGGTGTCCAACGATATATGAGACAGATACTGCGCCTTTTTTTCCCCCAAAAAACCAATTGCAGCTTCCTTCTCTTAGCTGCCGTCGCGTGAGGGCAGATATAATTTTCTTGTATAAACTTCTTCATGGTCACATTCTATGCCCTCAGCTCCTAGCGCGTATCCTTTTGCGTGTACCGCGAAAGAGCATAAGGGAATTCAGACCATTCCAAGTTTCTGCGCTCCTGCGCTCCATCTCCCCTCTGGACAGAATGCAAAAGTTGTTTAATTCTCTTTGTCCTCACCTAGATATATTCGAAAATTCTCTCCCTTCCTTTATATTGGATGTCCGTGACGTTCCACTTTGAGCACTCTATTTCTCATACATAACTTCCCCTTTCATGCATTTTGTCTTTACTACACTTGTGCGTTTGCACCGGTATTATATTGTTTTTTCTCTCCTTAATTGTTCATCACGTGTACTTGTTTTCATTAATATTATTTCTTTAATACTGTATACTCACGCCTGATTGTCTGTAACGCGTTCACTAATTACGTTTCTTATTGTGTATGATTGTATTTCTAGCTTGTATTTCAGAGATTTCATATTCGTTCATATTAGTATTGGCTTTATTCTTGTTTGTATTTTGCTATATGCTGTACTTGGCTGTTATCGGTCGTTCATTCTCTTTGTTTATTGTTTCATTAGTTATTTATATGTCTGTTGCCTGTTCTAACTGTTTTCATTTACCGCTGTTCTCGCTGTTTTCTTGTTTTCGCTTTTTTGCTTCATGCTTGCTGTCACGCCTAGTTTATATGTCTTTTTTTTTCTATCGCCTTGACTGCTGCATTACCTCCCCTGAGTGTCTTCCTTTGTAGTGAAATAAATTTACATTTTGTGCGTGTGAATGGTGTACCAGCACCAAGACCTTTGGGTTGTTCCTGGGCACCGAAAATAAAGATTGATTGATTGATTGATTGATTGGTTGGTTGATTATTATTATTATTATTATTATTATTATTATTATTATTATTATTATTATTATTATTATTATTATTATTATTATTATTATTATTATTATTATTATTATTATTATTATTATTATTATTATTATTATTATTATTATTATTATTATTATTATTATTATTATAGCAGCTGCAGCTTTTGAAGTCCGGCTCGCGACCATTCATGTGCAATCTGTGTTTGTCGTCTTGCGGCGGTGCTAAGCCTAGCGACGGTTGCGAGTCAGCGGCTGCATTCCTTTCTTCCACGGCCCACCAGCCCCATCACCCGACCGACCCGACCGGTTCCCTCGCTTCCTCCCCGACGGGCGAACCTGACGGTGCGCTTGCCCAACACCCGGCTTGCCTCCCTTCGGGCTCTCCTCCTCGACGCACTTGAGGGAATCTCGTTTCTGAGCGACGAGGTCGCCCAGCTGCGGGAGGAGAATGAGCGCCTTCGTGGTGACAACTCGCGGGCGCTCGCTCTCCAGGCCGAGGTCGTTGCCTCTCTGCGGGCTGATGTTCGCAGCTTACGCGAGGAGCTTGCGAGGCGCCCTGCTTCATCGCAGCGTGATCCGCCTTTCGTCGAGCCCCTGTCCGCGAGCAGTCCTTCCCGTATATTCCAGCCATCCAAGAGCTACTCTGCTGCCCTTCACTGTGGGATGGCACCTGTTGATTTGGCCACCTGCCCGACATCTGTATCTGTCCCCCCACTTGTAGTTAATTCGCCTGAGGCGCAGGAGAAGCACCGAAGCCCAGCCATCACTGGCTCGTCGAGCTCATCCAGTCTGAACGTCGCCAGACCTCAGAAGCGCCCGAAGGCTGTTTTCGTCTCCAAGCTGTGCCCGGAGACAACGTCGGCTGATCTGACGAATCATCTGAAGTGCGTGAACGTCACCCCCCTAACCTGCCGGCAGTTGAAAACGAAATATGACTCCTACTCGTCCTTCCACCTCACAGTCAGCGCGGAATTTTACGATCAGCTTGTTGACCCTTCGATGTGGCCTACGGGCTGCATCTTCAAGGCTTTTCGTGGAAAGCTCCTGGATGGTATGTTGCATCCTTCCGAGCTGACGGTTGATCGCAGTCAACCCTAACTTGGATATATATTATCAAAATGCCCGAGGTCTTCGGACTAAGGGACCTGCATTTTTTTCTAATGCATTAGCCTCTTGTTACTCGGCTGTTGTAATTACTGAGACCTGGCTGTCTAGCGAAGTTAACTCAGGTGACTTCTTTCCTAATAACTATTCTGTTTTTCGAAGTGACCGCCCTGAATCAGCTTCTAAACAAAAGGGAGGGGGAGTGCTCATTGCTATTGACAGTTCCGTGCAGTGCGTTCGGCGTTCCGACTTGGAAACCATCGAAGAATCTGTCTGGTTAGAGCTCACTTTAACTCGACATCAAAAACTCTTATTGGCAGCTTTCTATATTTCCCCTAATCTGCCTCCTCCTGCCTACGATGATGTACTACATTCTATTGAATATGTTATCACTTCTCATAGCAAGCACAAACTGCTCATTTTAGGGGATTTTAATACTCCAGGTATTAACTGGAATACCTTTACATATTCACACAACAATCATTATGTAGTTAGCAAGTGCAACCGGCTTTTAGATTTCATAGCTTTTAACACCTTGCAGCAACACAATTTAATTGAAAACTGTTGTGGTAATGTTCTTGACATTTGTTTATCTAATTTTGAAAATGTTCGAGTCTCGTCATCTGACATCTCACTTACTCGCTGTGACAAATTTCATCCTCCAATTCTAATAACGGCTTCGGTTTCTGTCCCACCTTCTGCTAATTCAAATCGTGCGGGGAATTCCCCCCGTTTCGCTTACGCACTTGGCGACTATGTTGGTCTCTTCGGTTTCTTCTCTTCTGTCGACTGGTCTGTTTTAAGCGAAATCAGCGATGTTGACGAACAAGTCAGTCGCTTCACTGAAATAGTTCTCAATGGTATGCGCCAGTACATACCTATGCACACTCCTACTCGCAGCAAGTTTCCGTTCTGGTTTTCCAAAGAACTTAGAACAGCGCTGAAACTTAAGGAGCGGGCCCACCATAAAGCGAAACGCCCTGGGCTGGATACATGGGCAGATGAATTTCGCCGCTTGCGTTCCCTTTGCAAACGCCTGTACAAGCGGGATCATGAGTCCTACCTTGATTATTTAGAGAATAGTGCCTCTAATCGTCCTACTGAATTCTGGCGATACGTTCGCAAGCGTTCGAATAAATCTGATAGTCATATTCACTTAGTTGACTCTCATGGGAATGAAATTCGGAATGTCGCTGACGGCTTTGCTCAACACTTTTCCTCCGTGTACAAATCTCCACTTTTCGACTCCGTGTGCCTTCCAGCTGGCGCACATAATTCCGTTCTTCTCGACGAGAAGTTAGTAAGTGAGAGTCTTAAGTGTTTGAAACCATCTTTATCCCCTGGACCTGATGGCATTCCAGCCGCCATAATAAAAGCCTTCAATAGTACCTTCGTCCCTGTTTTAACCACGATATTTAATAACTGTTTGAAAAATTCTGCCTTTCCCCGCGTGTGGAAAACGGCGCGTGTTTTCCCTGTCTTCAAATCAGGAAACAAATCTGATGTTTCGAACTACCGCCCCATTTCTCTTCTTTGTGCAACCTCTAAGCTTTTTGAATTAGCTTTGCACAAAGTACTTTCCTTCCACCTCAAAAATGTAATCATTCATAATCAGCATGGTTTCATAAAAGGTCGTTCTACTACAACTAACCTTGTGACTTTTATGACGTATACATCAGCTGAAGTCCTTCAGAGGAGTCAGGTAGACGCTGTGTACTGTGATTTGAGCAAAGCTTTCGACGTTGTTACTCACTCATTACTTCTTCAAAAGCTTCTGCTGTTTGAGATCGACGTTTCAATTGTAGCCCTCCTACGCAACTATCTTCTTGATCGGTCCTGCTTTGTCAGTGTAAATGGACAGACCTCATTTGTTTACACTCCAACCAGCGGAGTTCCTCAGGGCTCGGTATTAGGCCCGCTTCTGTTCTCTGTTTTTATCAATGACGTTTCCTCCGTGGTCAAAAACTCCTCATTTCTCCTTTATGCGGACGATATAAAAATGTTCAAGGCAATACATACTCTTCACGATTGCTTGTCATTGCAATCTGACATATCCGCCTTCTCTGATTGGTGCTTGAAGAATGGGCTCACTCTCAATTCATCTAAAACCAAGGTTGTCTCATTTACGCGTAAAACGCACAGTCTTCTCTACTCTTATTCTGTGAATGGTAGGCCGCTGCCCAGGGTTGATGAAATTAATGACCTCGGCGTACTTTTCGACCGTAGCCTCAGCTTCTCCTCTCATACAAAACGCATTGCTCTACGGGCTATGCGTACACTCGGCTTCATCTGCAGGCTTTCGAGAGAGTTTCGATCCCCACTTCCTTTCTTAAAGCTCTACCTCTCCATATGCTTGCCGCTTTTGGAATATGCGTCTGTTGTTTGGAACGGCACTTGCCAGTCGAACTGTGAAAAAATCGACAGAGTTCAGCTAAAGTTTTTACGCATATTTCAACATCGGTTTTCTTGCAAAACTTCCAGCTCTCGTCCCAGACGGAGTAACTCACTGCAGCTTCCTTCTCTTAGCTGCCGTCGCGTGAGGGCAGATATAATTTTCTTGTATAAACTTCTTCATGGTCACATTCTATGCCCTCAGCTCCTAGCGCGTATCCTTTTGCGTGTACCGCGAAAGAGCATAAGGGAATTCAGACCATTCCAAGTTTCTGCGCTCCTGCACTCTCTCTCCCCTCTGGACAGAATGCAGAAGTTGTTCAATTCTTTTTGTCCTCACCTAGATATATTCGAAAATTCTCTCCCTTCCTTTATATTGGATGTCCGTGACGTTCCACTTTGAGCACTTTTTTTCTCATACATAACTTCCCCTTTCATGCATTTTGTCTTTACTACACTTGTGCGTTTGCACCGGTATTATATTGTTTTTTCTCTCCTTAATTGTTCATCACGTGTACTTGTTTTCATTAATATTATTTCTTTAATACTGTATACTCACGCCTGATTGTCTGTAACGCGTTCACTAATTACGTTTCTTATTGTGTATGATTGTATTTATAGCTTGTATTTCAGAGGTTTCATATTCGTTCATATTGGTATTGGCTTTATTCTTGTTTGTATTTTGCTACAGGCTGTACTTGGCTGTTATCGGTCGTTCATTCTCTTTGTTTATTGTTTCATTAGTTATTTATATGTCTGTTGCCTGTTCTAGCTGTTTTCATTTACCGCTGTTCTCGCTGTTTTCTTGTTTTCGCTTTTTTGCTTCATGCTTGCTGTCACGCCTAGTTTATATGTCTTTTTTTTTTCTATCGCCTTGACTGCTGCATTACCTCCCCTGAGTGTCTTCCTTTGTAGTGAAATAAATTTACATTTTGTGCGTGTGAATGGTGTACCAGCACCAAGACCTTTGGGTTGTTCCTGGGCACCGAAAAATAAAGATTGATTGATTATTATTATTATTATTATTATTATTATTATTATTATTATTATTATTATTATTATTATTATTATTATTATTATTATTATTATTATTATTATTATTATTATTATTATTATGAAATTAACATATGAGTGCTGCGCTATATGTCATAAACGGCTATAAGGCTAAGTAGCCGTTCATGTAGAGTCAATATAGAAACGAATAAGCCACTAACGACGTTCGCTTCACTTGACCAACGTTTTGGGAAAATTGATTCTTCTCATTGTGCACTCTATTTACAATATAAAGATTAACCTTTTCCACGCCTTACGAAATAATAAAGTTTCCCTTCTCAGTCAGTTGTGCCATCTGCTGCAATTTATTGATAACCAGTTTTTTAACCAGCCAAAATGCGCCTGGTGTGGAAAACTAATTCCGTGCTCGATACCTCACATTCTTTCTGCAAACAATCAAACGCGAATTCTTTTTCTTCGTCAACGTTGCAATCACAGCCCACGCGCTTCGGTCCCGAATGTTTCTCGTTCGAGTGAGGAAACGTCTTTATGTTATGTTCCAAACTGTAACAGTCTGTACCTCTGAGATTGTTATCCTCCTTCAAAACCTCTCGCATTCCAGGGAAAAAAGTCTGGCTCTCACTCTTTTATGAAGGTCTCGGCATTGTGTCCTGTACTGATTTATCCGATTCAGTTCATGTTATTATATGTTACGCCCGAACAAACCGCCTTTAATGACACCGGCTGTCGCAACTTATCTTCCTAGCTGGAACAGCGAAACGCAATTGATTCCGGTTTCTATACAAGTGTTTTGGGTGAGTGTTTCGCTCTTTATAGAGCCTCAAGGCATGAAGCATGCTTTAGTTTGATCAAACAAATACAAAATCAAAAGCTTTTAGAAGAGCGTAATACAAACTTTGGGTCCCTCTTTTCACATTGCTGAAATATTGACTAAGAAAAGCAAGCCTTAACATTTATAATGGCTGAAAATTTCACTACAGAAACATTAAACATATAAATACGAGATGGATCATTGTGAATTAGGGAAAGTAGCTGTGACATTTGTGTGATAGCTGTGACAGCTGTGTCTGCGTACCCTGATCTTGTGCTAGGAACCAACGATACCAATTTCATACAACTTGTTATAAGCGTGCGGTAAATATTGGACGTTTCGAAGAAGCGGATGGTATTCAGCAACCGGTATGCTAATAAACTATGGAAACAGAGAGCACAGGCGCTAAAAAACATACTTGCTTGCTGGTATTCTAGATAAATTTAGCCGTGTATTCTCATCAAAGTATTGCAATTCTAAAAAAATGTGGCCTTATTTACGTCTCATGAGAAAATTTTAAGCCGGCTTAAACAAAGTGTTTTGCTGCCCCTGTCTGAAGTTATGTAAAATTTTGCTTTAGGTGTGTCAGATTCCATTCCCTATACAATCTTGCATAATTGCTCCACTTGGCATACATGTAGAGATATGCAGATGAATGGTGGTCATAGATTTTCAAAATTTCGCATTTGAGCCCAGTTGTAGGTTTGTTTGGTTTATGATTTATGTGGGTTTAATGTCCCAAAATGACTTACGCGATGAGAGAGGCAGTAGTGAAGGGCTCTGGAAATTTCAACCATCTGGGGTTCATTAACGTGCACTGACATCGCACAGTACACGGGCCACTAGAATTACGCCTCCATCGAAATTCGACCACCGCGGCCGAGATCGAACCCGCGTCTTTCGGGCCAGCAGCCGAGCGCCATGACCACTCAGCCACCGCAGCGGCAGTTGTATGTTTGTGACCGGGCTATTGTGGTTGTCGAATGTCACTACGTATGACATCACGGCCTCGGAGTGCCAATAAATGCACCTTGAAAAGCAAGACATATAGATATTACTGTTCTGGGGTTTTGTCTCACCGAATAGAACAGAGTATAACAATGTACCAACATCTCCTGCCTTAATGTGTACTGAGCACTTTTCGGTTTTTTTTTTCAGCAAACTGTGCACAGTCCAGTGTCACTGTGCTTGAAATATTCGATGCCAATAGATGTGCACTTAGGCCTAGATCTCAAGTGGGAGTTGAAATCATGAGAAGGTTTACTCTCGGGCAGCTGGAAAAGGAAAAAAAATGAAGAAAGCAAAGTATCAGAAACACAGAGGGTAGTTATTGCATCCCAGGAAGAAAAAGAAAGAAACTGCGGCAGGCAGATGAACAAAACCAAAATAAGGCTTAACTGTAGGGAAGGAGCCATTCCGGAGTACACGTCCGGCCACCCGTCAGGAGCGGAAATTTGCGTCAAGGACGGAAATTTACCGCAGCCTGTTTAGGCCTGCTCCCAGCGCAGCAAGAAAAGCGGTGCTGGGATGTCCACTTGCGGGTCGTAATCCGAGAAACCGCTGCCCGGAAATTAACCCCCATGCCTTTAAACCCTCCCTGAGCGTTGGCTTTGGATGGCTTCTCGTACGTCAACGGCCACTCAGTGTGGTTTTCTCTCGGCGCGATATGCTGTCAAACGAGTGTTTGCGGTTTGATCATATGGCGAGGAAACCACCTTAGGGAAGACATCCTGCCAAAAAAACGATTAATCTGGCAATTCTTTCCGAACAAATAGGTTGAGAAATGGGGATGGTAAATTGCAGAGAAATCACGCTGGAAAATATGTGCTCTTCGCGTAAAGAAATGAGCCATTCAAGCTAAATTGTGTCACTTTTCTTAAACGTACTTGTATTGATATTTATTATTAAAAATGGCAGATTTCGAATTGCGTTTCAAATCCAGTCCAGTGCTAAGCCTAGAAGATCCGAACGCACGCCTCTAGTTAGCACGGCTGCCGCCGCATGCCACGTGGCACTGAACACTCAAAATCACGTTGTGCGTTGCGATAGACACGTTGTGCGGTGCTTGTGGAGAGGAGGAGGAAACGGCTGAGCACTTGATGCTTTTCTCTAAAGGGCTTCACCATGCAATGGAAAGCAGCGGGGCTGATTTATCCAGGGCATTGTGGTTTAAGGACAGTGCAGGGAAAGTATTTTTAAGCGGGTAGAAGTCACCAAGCGAAGGTTATCTGATTGGTGGCTAAAATCAAGACAAGAATAAAATTTCATGTCATGGCTAGATGACTTGAGCCACCGCCCAATTTAAAGTGTTCAGCCGTATCGATCCATACATCCACGGTGAAGATTTCGAATGTTCCGTACCTCCCATCGATTTTCTATGCCCGTCAGAAATATGATTTAGGGGGTTTAACGTCCCAAAGCTGCTCAGGCTATGAGGGACGCCTTAGTGAAGGGCTCCGGAAAATTCTACCACTTGGGGTTTTTTTATGTGCACTGATATCACACAGCACACGGGCCTCTAGAATTTCGCCTCCATCGAAATTCGACCGCCGCGGCCAGAATCGAACCCGCGTCTTTCGGGCCGGCAGCCGAGCGCCATAACCACTAAGCCACCGCGGCGGCTGCCCCGTCAGAAATAGTTGGTGCAAGCGCAGGAAGAATTTTATAGGTCACGTTTTGGGCAGAAAGGGTGAGCAGTTGGCCATGATAATCACCAAGGTCACACAGAATTTTCTGAAGCACTACAATCAACACGGACAAAGAGAGACAGACAGGCAACGACGAGCGCTCATTATAGTTTTGATTGTAGCGCGTCTGAAAAATACGTATATGCGCCAACTAGCCCGATCCATCACTCTTCGCACAGGATCTCTCCCGAGTCTCTAGTTTTCTCAAAACTACCCATTTAAAATATGCCCATTGAGTTACGCAGTGGTAGCTATAGTGGTGGGCAGCGAATGAGGCTGAATGCTGGATGTCCAGGAAAGCTGGGTGTGTTTTCACCGGAAGAGAAATGTTGCACAGAAAAAAGTATTGTCCTTTACTTGAACGTATTCAAACGTCTACGAGAGGAATTATAGTCACTTTACCAACAGTTACTCTGTGGGCACAAAAAGAGGAGTAAACTCACAGTAATTAACAGTTTTCAATAAATGAAAATTAACTGGCAAAAGAAGCATTGTGAGTTGCGATTCAAACATGGCACACCCCGAATTTCCACACATCTGTGTCGGCCTATCGATGCTCTTTAAAATCATCTGAAATCAACAGTGTATGGAAATTTCTGCATTAGGATTTCATGCAAATTTTCCAGGAGCAGCAATAATTTTCTTTATGTCTTGTAAGCTGGGGAACTTATCCATAAAGCGTTATACAATATGAATACCGCTTGGCACATAAATCTAAATCCACAGTGCAATGCTTATATAAAAGAGACTGATGACTGATGTCGAATTAATCAAAGTGCCGTTTTCTATAAGCACTGTCTATGCCGTCTTGTGTGGTATGATGCACGGAAAGTAATAAAAAAAACAAATTTTTCCGCTGTCATTTTTCGTTGTAATCGCAGTAAAGTGCAAGTCACACGCTTGTCACTGTTTAGTTGTTACAGGTCCCTTACTATTATTTTGCTGGTCACTTCGAGTAAGGGTATCGACTCCAAGGGAATGCAAACACAATTGGATGCGGCAGAGATTAATCTAGACATATCAGATTAAAAAATTTTCCGGAATAAGGCGCCACAGGTGCTGCAGGTGACTATATGGAAATCATTAGAAAATTTTATCCCGCTGTGAATAGAACTCTGCCTATGATTATTGCTATTTATACCTGCATCTACTGAGAAAAACACCACAGTTCAGTAACAATCTTACGTAACCCACAGAAACAAGTTCAATTTCTTAATATGGGGATACTTGACTGCTGCTGGCTGAGGTTTAAAACATGAACAGCGAAAGCAAATCCTGCTAAAATTAATTTTTTCCTATCAAATTAACTTGACCGCTTATTTCATCACTGCGCGTTGTTACGTTTCGCCTACGACGCGCGGTATAGCCGGCGCGGATGCAACGGACGCCGGGGCTTCGTTCAAAGTGGCGGTCATTTTGGGCCCGTTCAGTGCTGCCGTAACGCCTCCCGCCAAGCGCGTCCAGGCAGGTTTCAATGCCACGTGTCGTCGTGTGTGCGTGTGTGTGTGTGTGCATGTTAGTGCCCACGCTTGTCAAAGCGCGGCAGCCGGGGAGAGGAGCTCCCCAACTGGGAAGCGAGGAGGTCTGACCGGCGCCGGCCCGGCGGACGCGTCACTTCACGTCTCAACATGTCCGTGCGTCGCCGTCTCATGCGACTCATCCCAAGCCGTTCCTTCTTGCCCTCGACTCCGAGGGTATAAAAGGCAGCTGCGCCGGACGCCAAAGAGAGACTTCGATTTCTTCCTTCGAGTAACGTGGTCGCCCTGACCGGCTGCTCTTTTGCGATGCCAGAATAAACAAGTTGTTCTGTTGCCAGTCGACTCATCCTTTGCCGGGACCTTCGGATGTTTCCAGCTTTGCCCCAGGCCGCCAGGCCAACGCTACCCTTGGGGCTTGCAACCCATTTGCAACAACTGGTTGCCAGCGGTGAGATCCCGACAACGGAGGCCAGCAGCGAAGATATGCGGTCAACTGTATGCTGAGCAGCACAACGACCATCCGGGAGCAGTGCAACGAGCCCTGTGTGATGACTGGTTGCCTGCAGCGGAACGACTGCGCTAAATTCTTGGCTGCGAGGTTTGGTGAGTGCGGGACTTTCTTCTTCTGAGTTTTGCCAGGCTTTTGTTAGTGTCAGAAACAGAGCTGGTAATTGTGGTTGTCGTTGCTGCCGGGTTAGTTTGCGGCAAGACAATAGTAGGCAGTAGAGAAAGCAGCATTCGGAGCAGCCATGGATTTGAAGTCGTTGCGCAAACCGAAATTGCTGGAGCTTGCAAGAGAGTTGGGTCTGGATGTCTCAGACAAACTCAGAAAACCAGAACTGCTAAGGGCTATTCTTGAGTTGGAGGCTGAAGATGACGAGCTGTCGGAATGCATTGAGACCATTGAGGAGAGGGAGCAGAAAGACGAGCGCGAACGTAAAGAGCAAAAAGACGAGCGCGAACGTAAAGAGCAAAAAGAGAAAGACGAGCGCGAACATAAAGAAGAGCGCGACCGTCAACACGCTTTGGAAATGAAGCGTCTTGAGGTAGAGATGGAACGCGCTCGTAATGGAAGTCAGGCACACGGTGCAGGAGAACGAGTATCGTTCAAAATGACTGACCTGATGCGGCCGTTTAAGCTTGGAGAGGACATTGGTTGGTTCCTGGTTAACTTTGAGCGAACGTGCGAGAAGCAGGGGTTCTCTCGGGAAACGTGGCCACAGCGCTTGCTCACTTTGTTACCCGGCGAGGCGGCCGACGTAGTCGCTCGCTTGAAGAGAGAGGAGGCAGAGGATTTCGACCAAGTGAAATCGAGTCTGCTAAAAAAGTACAGGCTGTCAGCGGAGGCGTTCCGTCGGAAGTTTCGGGAAAATGAAAAAGGCAGAAGTGAGTCATATACAGAGTTTGCCTACAGGCTTATGTCAAACATGCAGGAGTGGCTCAAAGAAGAGAAAGCGTTTGGTGACCACGAGAAAATTCTGCAGTGTTTCGGGCTGGAACAGTTTTATAGTCGGTTACCTGAGAACGTGCGGTACTGGGTCTTGGATAGGCCAGACGTTAGTACAGTGGCTAAAGCCGCCGAGCTAGCCGAGGAGTTTGTGACGCGTCGGGCTCGCGGAGCTAAGGACGGTCAAAAGGGTGAATTTGGCTCCAAGTCTGAGAGGCCGAAGTTCACACCCATGAGAGCAAGGGGGGACACACGTAGTGCGGATGCGAGTGAGCGAGGCATGGGCGTTGTACTGTGCCAACGGGAAAATGGAGAAGTGGAACACCCCGTCCTTTATGCTAGTCGTAAGCTGACCTCTCGTGAGCAGGCGTACAGCGCCACCGAGAAAGAGTGTGCGTGTCTCGTGTGGGCCGTTCATAAATTGTCATGCTGCCTAGCCGGCTCGAGGTTTATCATTGAGACGGATCACTGCCCTCTCCAATGGCTGCAGACCATCTCTCCCAAAAATGGCCACCTCCTGCGCTGGAGCCTCGCTTTGCAACAATATTCCTTTGAGGTGCGTTACAAAAAGGGGAGTCTCAACGGTAACGCCGATGGCTTAAGTCGAAGCCCCTAATGTAGGAATCCGCCTCAAAGTTGTTTGTTACTGATGTTTTCTTCCTGAGGCAGGATTTTTAACATATTGCTTTTGTTTAGTGTTTCAAAGTGATTATGTGCTTTCTAGTGCAATTTTCCAATTTGTGGACGCGTTCTGAGTGCTGCTTGACTACTGTAAGGAACTAGGCAGTAGTATAAAAGGGGAAAGAGCCTGGCATAGCTTAGTGAGGGTTGTCTCGTGCTTGCTGACTGAGCGGTTGCGTTTCGGCGTAGTTCTAACGCTTGCTGGGAACGAGCACAAATATGGCAACTCTCCCGAAGTCACTTTGCAGTGCCCTGTGTGAACCTGAACCTGAGAACGAGGCCTTCTCTGTGCGCTGCGCTCATGCAACGCCGAGGGACGACCGATTTCGATTACGAGCATCATCGAGCGACATCCCTCTGGACAGCGGATGCAGTCCCCTGACCATCGGGATCTCCTTCTCCCGGCGGGGCGGTCTGTTACGTTTCGCCTACGACGCGCGGTATAGCCGGCGCGGATGCAACGGACGCCGGGGCTTCGTTCAAAGTGGCGGTCATTTTGGGCCCGTTCAGTGCTGCCGTAACGCCTCCCGCCAAGCGCGTCCAGGCAGGTTTCAATGCCACGTGTCGTCGTGTGTGCGTGTGTGTGTGTGTGTGCATGTTAGTGCCCACGCTTGTCAAAGCGCGGCAGCCGGGGAGAGGAGCTCCCCAATTGGGAGGCGAGGAGGTCTGACCGGCGCCGGCCCGGCGGACGCGTCACTTCACGTCTCAACATGTCCGTGCGTCGCCGTCTCGTGCGACTCATCCCAAGCCGTTCCTTCTTGCCCTCGACTCCGAGGGTATAAAAGCCGCTGCCCCGGACGCCAAAGAGAGACTTCGATTTCTTCCTTCGAGTAACGTGGTCGCCCTGACCGGCTGCTCTTTTGCGAAGCCAGAATAAACAAGTTGTTCTGTTGCCAGTCGACTCATCCTTTGCCGGGACCTTCGGATGTTCCCAGTTGTGCCCCAGGCCGCCAGGCCAACGCTACCCTTGGGGCTTGCAACCCATTTGCAACAGCGTCCAAACCCCTCGAATCACATCTTTTTCTCGATTACATTCATTTTGCGCAGGAGTCGCGACACGGCATTTAAGGCTTTTCAAAAGTTACTGTCGATTAATAAACTATGCTAAAGGAGCGACTCAAAGCAGAAAATATTTCATACGGGTAATTTCCTGTGCCTTCTGGGCTTTAGCTAAAAAGTTGGTAACATCGACTCGTTTGATATCTATATTTGTCGTTTATAGTTTCTTTTCTTCAGAACTTCGAGTCTGACTTTTTGTCTTGCCTTGTTAATTTTTCTCTCTATTTGGATTGGTTATTGGTAATTGTTTCAGACTCTGCTCTTGCATCATTTTTTTTTATTTTTAAAATGACTTTGCTACGCTCTGTTGTCGATACTTTGTCAGAGTTTAAACAATCCTGCCGTGATCTGCGAAATGAAGCAAAAATTTAAAATTAAGTTCCATTATCGTGTCCCATTCTTCGACTAAAGTGGCATGGTGGAGAAAACGCGGAACTTAACATTCTGATTTTCCACAGGCGACTGTTTAGCTTCGCTACGCAGTAGGTTCACTTTCCTGGTTAAATAAAGCGCTATTCCTCGTGGCATTAATCGCACCATTTGTCGACGTGATCTACAATCACTGCCTCATCTAAAATGACCGAAATGTGGCCCAGTAAAAGCCACTTAGGCGCTGCACCTTTTTTTTTCTTCCGACGTGACTCCGGGCGAAGCAACATTCTTGTGACGCTGGTCCGCAGAAAACAAGGTAGGCTTGCTTTCCAAAAACAATGTATTTGTCCTCCCATTTTGACCTGTCGAAAAACTTGTCTCGCAGCGTAATATGCTGTCCTTTAAATCTTGTCGTTACTGTGCGAACATTGCGGTTAGTCACAACCTATAAAAACACCTTGCTTGTTTAACTGCCTTCCTCAAGCGTTTTCTGGGCATATTTTCTGCCTGTCAAAATCGCACCATTTCAGTCAATGCAAGAGTTAAACTGCGTCTAACGATAATCAGTTAATAGAACTGCAGCACTCATATCTTATTTTTTTTTCGACACGCGCACAGCCAAACTTAGAAAAATTCAGTGCACAAATGGTGACAGAACCACTCCCGCTTCTCATTAGCGGTAGTGCCCGAATAGTTCTCAGAAGTGCTGCAGAAACGAGAGCACAACCCCAGCTTCCAAGAAAAGAACTATCATCCTCTCCTTCCAGAGCTTCTCGACTTCGTCTGCATCTTCTCCATAAAGATGAACCGAGAAACATAAGCAAAGTAACAGCCAAACTGCAGCTCCTCAGGAAGTACAGGCTTCCTTCTGCATTCCCAGGATCAATACGTGAGCCGAAAAGAG
This sequence comes from Amblyomma americanum, assembly GCA_030143305.2. Classification (NCBI taxonomy): domain Eukaryota; kingdom Metazoa; phylum Arthropoda; class Arachnida; order Ixodida; family Ixodidae; genus Amblyomma; species Amblyomma americanum. The sequence continues at coordinate 140,821 of JARKHS020031196.1, forward strand.
CTCCTCCGACGTGTCTAAGATTGACTGCAAACGGGCTGTTGCGTGTCCGTTATCATAAATTTAATTACGCGCAGAAGACAAAGGACTTTGGCCTTGCGCCACGCCTCAGAGTGATGCTTTCCAGCCCCTTTCGCTAATTATCTCAGCATTAAGCGAAAACATTTCCTGGAAGCAGGGTGCCATCAGGCCTATAGATGTTTTTATTCACATTTGCACGGCAACGCAAAGCCTCTTATGGCTTGCATCTTCTTATTCCTTCAATGCCTTCTTTTATTGCAATATCAGGAGCATTTGCGCAGGCTTGTTGCTTTTGGTAATTCTTGTGCCGCGGGCAAAAACGCTCAGTTTCGCACCCATTTCAATCTTAACTAAACTGCACTTGGTGCTGGTTACTGTTGTTTTCTGTAGTGGATGAATTACTTGGAACAAAGATAAATGGTGACTATTACGGCTTGCTTTCAAACTGCGCAACCTATTCGGAATTCGACAGATCCATTTTGTCGGGAGAAATGCGGCCTAATATACTTGCCAATGGGCATTTAGACTTTTTCTATTTGAATACAACAATAACAATCGAAGAGAAATTGATTGTTACCTGAAACACAGTGTTAGCAGTTTGTGCCGCCGGACCACTGTCGCAGAAATCATCGTTTAGCAACTGTTACCGCATCTGTCATAGCACAGTTTGTTCACATCACAGCCGCAAATTCTTGTTAAACCACAGTGTGTCGCAAACTTGGTACGTTAATTACAGTAAATTATTCACGAATACGTTGAAATTCTTCTTGAGAAACAGCGCAAAGGACAGTTGCACTGTTTCTCAAGATGAGCTCGAACCAACTAGCCCGACTGTCTACTCTTACGCCCGTGTATGTTGAAATTGCCCGTTAATAGCTGTAGCATATTATTAGCATTTTGCACTACCTTTTCGATACGTTGCCTGCGACGTTTTGCTCCTCGCTGTACCGCCTCTGCGCGTGTGTTTCATTACAAAAGATGTTTTACTTTAGTGCTACTGTTCGCACACGTATTTCAGAATCACAGAAGCATTACCGTCTGTGCTAGATGACAAACTGACGGCATATGTTGAAAACGCATGAAAGCATATGTTCGGAAACCGATGCATATAAGCTCAACTCTTGGAAAAACATGCGTCTGCCAGCCGCCTCGATCCTTGCAGAAAAAAAGGTTTCCATTACATTAATATACGTCGAACACAGTTATGGTAGATTTAACAAATTTTTGTGTCCAATGAGAGAATTCGTGTGTGATTCCTGTGGAACAACACGTCGCGCTCTGGTTCTAATGCACTTCGAGTGCGAAGTAAGAAACGAGGTGGGTACTGCACATCGGAGAACCGTTTTCATATATTCTTTGAGTCCTCTTTTTTTACGCCGGAAAGTTCTAAACGAGACATATTACTGTGCTAAATTTTTGATCACCTGTTAGCGTAGCACTTGCTTTCTGCCGTTAGGCAAGCCTACGGATCAAATTCAGAAAGAAAACAGATTTTTTGTCACCTTGAACAGTTCCAGGTACGCTAAAGTACCTTTAGACTACACATTGCGCATTTTCCTGTCGCTTTGAGCATGAGAGCAGAAACTCGAAAATGCGTGCTGAAAGACCTCACCATAGCAGGGCCCTTTTATAAACCCCTGATACGGGCTTTGCTAGCAAAGTACACAATTATGGGGGCGCTTGTGCGTATAAATGAATAATTAAAAGAGTATAATTTTATCTCATCAACACTTTTTGCAAAACGTGTTTCACTTGCATGAAAAAACATTTACCTTCAAAATACATGGTCCCACATTTTGCATTGAGCCCGTAGGACCGCTGTACTTATTTTCCGACATAAAAAGTTAAAAGACTGTATTTCTTCGAATCTAGAAAGTTGGCTACACAGTGAGAGCTTATCTTTCTGCGGCATAATGACACCATTTTCCGCACAAGTTAAAAAGGGAAAATCAACACGCTTCGGCGCACTTACACGTCCCTGAACTGGTTGTTTGTCCCTTCCTGACTTGTGTGAAAAAAAAAGTCTATATATACCGCACTAATATGCATCCAGACTGTGTGTCACGTGACGCATCTTAAAACAAAACAACAGAAGCCCTCCAAACCAGACAAAGAACGACGCCAGGTGTAAGAAAGGTCTTCTACGACGCAGATCCTGAAGACTTGGCCAGAATCCTTAACCCTTACTTTGAAAGAGCGCGGTAATGAACCATTAAATAGCACTCCCTGCAAAAATCCACTATCACCCACTGAACCTTTGTTAAAAAGGAAGTCTACGTAATTCCGATCAACCTAAAAAAAATTAAAACTAATGTCAGCAAGTCCGACCATTTCGGCGCTACACGTACGCATACTACACATCCGTACTACGTGTAAACGTCAGCAAACGTAGCACTACCAGAGGAGTTGTAGCCACGTGAAGTGAATGATACCACCCTCTGTTTTCTGCCCTTCAATTTATTCCAGGCATGCGGATAGTCGGTAGACATTTATTCTACAAATTCAGGACCCGGCAACCAAAATTATCGGTAGAGGGTTATCCTGGATTTTCGGCAGGCTCTATTTCATACGTATTTGTCATCGACACAAATAGAAATCGGCGAAACTGTAATAGAGAACACAACACTTCCCCCGTACTCCTAATTTCTCAATAGCCTGACTTCTACGCCACCGACCGGCCTTTTCTTCAGTGCAAAGCTCCATGGTTGCGCGAATACCCGCAACCGGTCTTCGCCCATTCCACACGTCAGGGCACGGCCAGCAAGTCTGCGAGAGTGGCAAGCAGCCTGCGGAAAATCTCGGGACGGGATTACGGAAAGCTGCGGCCAACAAGACGCAGCAGACGGGAAAAAACCCTAGCCTCTCACTTCTTCCTGCTCTACCGTGATCCCTGCTGGCAGGTCTTCCATGCCGAACGCTAATTACAATAGCTTGGGTCATAACCTCATGAGCCTTGGCAGAACTGCAACCGACTACGCTCGCAGAAACGAGCATGTGCGTAAGACACGGTAAATGGCGCACATGCACCCACCTGTGCACGTGTGCACCAGTTAATAGACGTTTTTAGCTACCGGGGACGTATATCGGTTTACCGGACCCCTCCTGCGCATGCGCAGTGGCATTGTTGGGGTGAGGGCACGGAGGAAGACTATATAGGAGTGGAAACTCCCCCGTTTGCGGCGACCAGAAAAGGTCGCAAGCCCGCGGCGCCACTATTCTGCTGGCGGCGCCTGGCGGCCTGGAAAGAAACTACTGAAATACAACGTCGCGGCGTGCCCGCTGAAGCAGACACCCGTGTCGTCTGCTTGTCGTCTGCTTTGAGCGCGCGCCGCCGGCGCCGCCTGCCCGGGCACTGCATTTTTTTTTTTTCGCTGCGGCTTCTACGAGGCGCCGCATGGCGACGCCACTGCATGCGACCCCGTCGGCGCATACAATTGTGACTTTATCTGGTCGCCTGCGCTCGCTCGCGCTGACGGGAGTTTCACCTCCTTTATATTCTTGCTCCGTGGGCGAGGGGGAGCCACTGCGCGTGCGCAGCCGGCATCCGGTACACCGGTATACGTCCCCAGTAGTATACGTCTCCGCTATGCTAAAAACGTCTAATGTGCCTGAGCCGACTCTCCGACTTCTTGTGGGAGATCGGATGTTCCAGGTGCTGATGCAAGTGCCAATTTTTGGCTGCTTGCTTTTCTGTTCCTCCAGCACTCGCGCCAAGACGTTTACAGCTCACTCATCGTGGGCCCCACTCTAATCAAGCAAGGGATCTGAGCGATAGTATTTTGCTAGCCGGCGTTTTGTTGAATATAGACAGAATCGAATACTTCCGGTCACCTCATTAAGAACTACACTTCTTTCCGCGACATGTTCGCTTCCAGGTTCCACGCAAACCATGCGCTCATTTCTCAATATTGCATTTGGAAAGAATTTATTTTCCACTTCACATTCTAGCCAGCACCTTTTGTATTCAGCAAGTAAAAATGACCTCGAAACTTAACATTTAACGGATCAAGGAGCCCTCGAAGTTGCTTAATGATCTGAAGTGAAGCGTTTTGGGATGCTTCGAGAAAATTAACATATGTTAACTCTAAATTACAACAAATGGTTTTCTTTTTAAAAATAAAGAATAGCGTGCTATACACTAACATCAACTTTTTGCTCTCCCCGGAAAGCCTCGATATAGGATTCCAGATAATGTTTTTGGGCGTTCGGCAAATATCGCCGCTAAAAATCTTTCACCGCAAGCGGGAAATGGTGCGCAGCAGCAAATACGCATTTATTAATACACAGGTCGACGTATTTCAACCTGGCTTCATGAACACACCGTTTGAAATTGAAAGTGAATTAAACTATGCCGTTTCCTGGAGGACTTTGTGCCGCAGTTAATACACGTCTGAAACCATCCATCTGAGAAACTGCCATTTTTGATTTCACATAATGCATGAAAAGAGAAATATCCAGCTTGCGAGCAGATATTGCCAATGCTTAAAAGCACATTCGTTGTGGGCATGCACTTGGCAGTGAGAGCAATGTGGGTGAGTCGGACTCGCGAAATGCAGTTTCTGTTCCTATTGAGCTGTAAGCGCTGATTACAGCATGTGCACTCCGCCCTTTTTTTTTCCTGCATAATGAATCCCCAATTGCCAAGTGTGTACGTATCTTCTCGCAGCACAACACACTGCCTTACTCTGCTGCTCCATCACAACCCTGACGAATTGGATGGGTTAGGCCTGGTGCACCGCTGAGCCGGGCATGGCGAGCGGAAATTGATGTGTTAATTATTCATTACAAATGCTTCATTACCCACACATTCCGCTTGGTTAGTACCGACGTTTCGACCAAAAATAATAGCTGCACTAAAAAAACACGTTTTCTTAATTCTTAAGTTCCATGGGCTTTACATGCTAAACCACTGAGTAGTTTTCCGTCATTCCTACAGATCCCCAGCTGAGGCCATCCAGAGCTTTTTCGGGAAACGAATTAGTAATGCTTCCTCCTTCCGGGAGGCCTGTTCGCCCCCTATTGCTGTTTCCGTCATGGGGGGATGAAAGCCATTCGCCAAAGCAGCAACCACAGAGCGGAGCAGATTCATTTCGGTTAGTCCTTTTTCAGCAGATTTCGCTGTCGTTTCCACTAAGCCTAACTTGATTCAGTCCTTTCAGGCTCATCCCGTCTTTCGTACAGCGCACTCTAGCTGTGTAGTATACCACTCCCCGCGCTATTTCCCTAACTCCTCTCTCCTTTATTTTCAGTATCTGTGCTTCAACCCAGCAGTTCTATGCAGTGGTGTTTTAGCTCTAATCATGTTCTATTGTAATACGAGTGTGACTTGGTCAAAGCACTGCATTGGTTGATACGGCCTGCCTCACCACAGTTCGCACGTAGATTGGTGGCCTCAAAAATGCTCCACGAAATAAAATTTCTAATCACGATTTCTCAGGTCAATACGAAGAGCAGGCAACGCTGTTACGGGGGATTCGAAATCGAACTCTGTTTTATTCCGGAAACGACGGAAGTAGTTTGGTGCCCTAGAGGTGCACTGAACAGGCTTAACTTTGAAGCGCAGGCATTAAGCCGATCGCATGGGGCCAGTCGGTCGCCATTGCCATTACTCGCCAGCGTGCTTTCATTCAGATCTGAGCAACATACGAGGAGATATCCACAGTGTTTTCTTCCATCAAGGTCTCCGTTTCTATTCCCCTCCTTTTAGGTACGCGATACTCCGGCAGACACGGGGGTGTTAAGGAGTAATGTACGCTTCTTGTCACTTGATTACGACGACAAAAAGGTTCAGGATGAACGTGCCTGGTACAGCCTCAGATCACAACGTCGGGAATGAATGAATGAATGAATGTTAAATGGAAGTAGTTGAGACTGTTGCATGTGGAGCCCTTAGTCCTGGCATCGGGAAAGATTGAGAGTACCTTTCAACAAAGTTTTTGCCTAGTCAGCCTCTCGAAATGTCTTCAACAATTTTTGGTCTTGTAAAGGGCGTTTGCGTTACCGTAAGGTTGTTGTGCTTCGCTTTTTTTTCCTCGTTTTTAATTTTCTCATATTAGGTCTCTCCCTTTTCTTTTGCACCATCCTCATGCCAGATAAAGATAAGCACTGAGCTTCTTCAAGGTGGCCGTTCCTCGTCAGTTTAATCCTGTTACTTCACCGTTTGCTCTTAATCTATATTTTGAAACTTCCTGTACGGAAGGTGCTGGGTTCGATTCAGTGCACTACGGAAAATTAAGTTTACATTTTGTTACATACAAGCATCCACCTGCTTAATGGACGGCTTTGTGAGAAGGAAAACCCAAAAACAATTGCGAAATTTATGGCCAGTGGAAAATAGTTCACAGGATGAACCGGCTGATTTTTAATATACTTTCGGCTGTCATGTTATCGCGCTTTGTACTTTAAATTTGTGTGATCAACGTGGTTTTGCGACTACTTAGCTTAGCTGAGGGTACGTAATTAACACGCTTTTAACTCGAGCTCAGACAAAGGTTCCCCGCAGTTTCTGCATGTTACGGAATTTTACAACTGATTAAAATAATTGAGTTAGCAGTATTAGTGAAAAAAACTTGCTTATTGAAATAAACAGTCATTTTTCAGATAATTTGCTTTATTTATTGATTTTGCAAAAAGTGGTTTAATCATAAGTCACATTAATTAAGTAAAAATATATTTGTTGAACGCACTTCCTCTTTTGTCTTCTCAGGTGTCTGGCGAATCGTCAGACCTGTCAGTTGTGGCAAGGAAGGTTGACACACTGCCCATTAGCTAACCGTCAAGCTGAAGCGGGCTGGAAAATGAGTTTTTCACAGTCAGTTGAATAATCTTAATTTAATCTGGTTGTAAGAGCTATAATATCATTGAGCTTCTGACAGCATTACACGGCCAACGTTATTCGTTATCATACTTCTTTCTCATGTCGACGTGGTTTTCGTGTTTATGCTTCATTTCATTGAAAGCTTGAACAATGTAGATACGACACAGTTGGCCTTTATCCTGAATAAAAAAATTGCAGGAATTAGTTATGGTGCCTATCTTATTATGGCTGCGTTTTATGGAAGCCGTGAAGAAATTGCTGTTTTCTTTCGTTTCCTGCCGACCACTACGGTGCCAGACGCGTTTTGTCCGGAAGCGCAGATGGCGTAGTGGCTCTCCAGCCGCATCGAAAATTAGGAATCTCGACAGCTGTCTGCGTAATGTCGCTTTCATTGGAGATGAAAGCAGAGTTTATCGTGAGATCTAAGAAGGAGGCTCTCTCCTGCACCACTGTTGTTAACGGATGTTCAGATGAAAGAAGAAGGAAAATAAAGTTAAATCTTTCCGCCAAGGTAAGTGCGAAGCTTGAGCGACAATCCAGCTAACAGTAGCAGCTTTCAAACACGAAGATCTCTGAACTATTTTACTTCCTCGCGCCATCGGAATAATCAGCTGCAGAGTTCAAAGCTCGTCTCACACTGTCGGTTCTCAAGCTCTTATTGAAGAGCAGTTCTTTTCGCTTATTCTTCTGGCTTGCACTGTGTCGTTGACTGACATTAACGTATACGCAAGCTTTAAACAAGTGAATCTGATTGCACCAATTACGCGAGCAGCGCCATGGTGCGTGCAACATCACTAATCAGTGGCTCGTGGTAACTGGTATCTAATTGAATAATTAACTTTGTGGCTGCAGCTTATTGAGAATTCGCACAACAAAAGTTCCCCCCCGCTCCCTCCTCCCAAATTCTACGCAAGAACACGAGGCTACATCTTCCTATCACTGTCGATGTACCTGAATTATAAAATCGATAACCTTGCCAGTGGTATTGATGTCGCATACATATTAAGACAGAGTAGGTCAGTGTTCTAAAAGGTACCTCAAACTGAATTACCTCCCCAGCTGAGTCCTCGTTTTTGCATGACGGAAAACGGTTGCGTCACGCAGTGTGTCGTGCATATCTTTGTTTTTAAATAGGCTTTGGATTTCATTGCCGCTGGTAATTCTTTGCTGGACAGCGAATACGTATCATCCATAGACGAAGTGGTGGTGTTAATTAAGATCAGAGTTTTTGTTTCTTGTTTTTGCCTTTTCAAAATCAACAACGTATGGTATTTATGGACGGTGACGACGATAAAATAGCCCATTACACCTTGGTAAATGGTGAAGCTTATTTGTATTCGCAACATCTGAGCACCAGGAATTACCTCGAACAGGCGCAGCGCATAGTTCGGGCAATTATCTTATCCAGTTTTCAAAAAAAAATGGCGGTGGTTTAGCTCTGGTTAAATCTGGAGTGACGCGATAGCTGCAGCTGGCCGAGTGGAACTTGCTCAGTTGAATTGCCGAGTCAGTCTTTCACCGCTCCGTTTCTCTGGGCGTTCCTTCTTCATCTCCCTCCCACTTGACATGGCGCATGCGCACAGCTGTTATAGCTCGGTTTCGCCGGCGCGCCGCGCCGCCGGCAGCAGCAACTGCTCCGCATCACGTGACCAGCCACGGCGCCGCGCCGCCTGCAGCTGCTCCGCACCACGTGACCAACCACGTGACAGCGTGGCGGCGCCGCAACGCTGAAGGCTTCAAATGCTACCGTACTGTAGCTATCGCTACAAAATGTTTGCTTGGATTACAGACGGCACATAGCATTTCGTTACTTCCATTATTTAGTGAACTTCAGGCAAGCTCAAACACAAACGAAGATAGGCCGTATTTGCATATTCATGCATTACTTACAAATTAAGGCCTAATGTACATTATCACGTCTCCACGTTTTTTCCTTAATCGCGCTAAAGTTCGCCGTACGCCTGGCAGGAGGCGCATAATAGTGATCGTGCCTAAGTTGTCTCATGTAGGGCACAAACGAAAGGTGCCGGTGATTTTTTTCTGCACTATGTTTACCTTTATGCCTTCCCTTGCGTTTTTTTTTTTATTTCTACGTGTTCTCTGTCTATTTAACTCAACAGAGTATAACACAAGAGAACACGAGAACTTCATTTGCGAAAACAACGTGCGCGTAATTTTACACACTTCTTTGGTGGATCTTCTCCAATCGTTCTTCGAATGGTTTCTGTCCTTCTATTCATGCACTAGTTTCTAATTATTGCCGAGAGCACCCTAGCTCTATGCTCCTGCATATCATGAGTCTTCCATTCGTTGTCGTAAAATGCTTAGTTAAATATAAAGGAAGCTGAACGTAGATGGCTTCTCTTCATTTGCATGCATTCATATACCTGGGTCGGTTAATATTTTCCTTTATAAATTAACGCTTACATCCTGCAATGCAGTTTTGTGTTTACGCGTGGTTCTATTTTGCTGTGTTGGCTATACTGTGTTTGTGTTTGATCAGTTTCATTAGCTTAGTACGTGTAACTATAGGCGAGTTTTTCTTCTTTCTTTTCAGAAAATCGCCTACTTAGAGGCAAAGTTGTCATGATTTTATTTATGAAAATCCGACATATCAGTAATATTTCACATTTCCGCCACTCAGCTTCTGCAGCAGCGATCTTTCCCATTCTTATAGCAGTATGTCCGCCTTTAAGTTTTTCTGACTGTTCTCTGAAACTAGGAAGCCAGATTAACATGTTTTTTTTTATTTCTGCCTTTGCTTCGTAATATCAAGAAAAGAAAGAATGTTGATATTTGGTACCACAACTTTACTTCTATCAGCACGATAAGTGTAACAGCATTCAAGCGCTCCCGTCTAGTTATCAGACCATTACTCTTCAAACTCTTCATGCTATTTTGTTTATTGTTGTATGGTTTCCTGATCACGTGTAAGCAACCTTCCACCTTCCCAAAAAGCTGCGGATTTCCGTACACGTAGACGAGAATATTCAAACTCATTTCTGCCCTTACATGCATATGCGAAGCCGCTAGCTATGAATTCGATAGAAAGCATCTGTTATACTTTCTTTTTCGGAATTCAGTTCATGTGACAATAGAGAACTGCCACCAACGCTTGGCCACCCGGGCACTGATTATCTCGTCACAACAAGAGTATACATGGCCGTGGCTAATGAGCCTAGTTGGTGTGTTATTGCCGTGTCTTACTAGACCGTATCGCAGGCTCACATTCATTCTAAGAAAAACATTAGCTTAGATAGCAAGACGTTTTATGGGCACGCAAAAGAAAATTCACTAACCACGAGCTCTGAATTTGTCCTGTCCTAGCAACACCTAATGCGGTACGACTCCTTTAAAGCGCAGACCTGGAACCAAACGAGTGTTCTCAAATTGTCATCCCCTAGGGGACACGGGAAACCGGCTCTATTTTTGAGTGCCGAGGCAACTGCGTTGCGTAACGATGTCCTACTCAGCGAACGCGTTGATTCTCGCTACGTTGGGTTTATTTAGGGCATCACATTTTTTGCAGCACGATATATAGGCCGCCATCCTTAAGTATGAAATTAGCGTAATGAGAAGGCGTGCTGATTAGTGCCACCTAATTGGCGCAGCGATGAAACACTAGTCGCAGTAGCGCAGCGTCTAGGGCATTCTGTTGCTGCGAAAGAATTATCGGATTCGTTTCCCGGCCCCGACGACCCCTTTCTATGGAGGCGATGTTTGAAAGGAATCTGTTTGCATGCAACTTCGGCGTTTCCTAAATAACCCCTGGTGTTCTAAATTATTCGGTAGCCCTCTACTACGGCACTTCTCAAAGCTCAGTTGTAGCTGCAATTTGCGCGAAGCAACATATCTATCGTTGCTATTAAATAACCAGAGCAAACCACGTGACATTCTCTGCTTACCAATGTTGTTGGAACCGCTGTTTAAAGAGATCGTTCCTTAATTTAGCAAATTCACTTCACTTGGAAGCAATCACAGTCGAAGCATGCGTTAAAGATTGAATCTAGTACAAAACAGCTCGAACAGTTGTAGGTCACAGTAGAGCCTATCAGAGCCTATCAATGCAGAACCTATCATAACAACAAGCTGGTCGATTGGTTTAAGCCCCATAAAAAAGCGATAATGCCTCAAATTTTGCTTAAGCTGTGTGGACAGAGTTTGTCTCAGAATGAATTTGGACACACGCAATAATAATAATAATAATAATAATAATAATAATAATAATAATAATAATAATAATAATAATTGGATTTAGGAAAAAGGAAATGGCGCAGTATCTGTCTCATATGTCGTTGGACACCTGAACCGCGCCGTAAAGGAAGTGATAAAGGAGGGAGTGAAACAAAAAAGGAAGAAAGAGGTGCCGTAGTGGAGGGCTCCGAAATAATTTCGACCACCTGGGGATCTTTAACGTGCACTGACATCGCACAGCACACGGGCGCTTTTAGCGTTTTGCCTCCATAAATATGCAGCCGCCGCGGTCGGGTTCGAACCCGGGAACTCCGGATCAGTAGCCGACCGCACTAACCACTGAACCACCACGACGGGTGGACACACGAAACGTTTTCATTAAAGTTTGCTTCCAAAGCTGACAACATTGCGGCCACAATCCTAGCAGGCCCGGAGTATTGTTTTACATCTTTCTTCAAATTTTTCCCAGCCTTCTCGCTCACTTTCGAGGCTAGGTGACTGCGCTAGCTCCACCAGCCGCAGAGCATATTAAGCTGACAAGGCTAGTTATTTCGGTACCTTCGAGAGCTTCACATCATCAAAACGTTCCACTGCTAATCCGACAACGTAATGCCAGTGCTAGATTCGCTTAAGCACTTGGTATAGACCGTTTTTCCAAGACTGCGAGCCCTCGTAAGCCCCGCCGCGGTGGCTCAGTGGTTAGGGCGCTCGACTACTGATCCGGAGCTCCCGGGTTCAAACCCGACCGCGGCGGCTGCGTCTTTATGGAGGAAAAACGCTAAGGCGCCCGTGTGCTGTGCGATGTCAGTGCACGTTAAAGATCCCCAGGTGGTCGACATTATTCCGGAGCCCTCCACTACGGCACCTCTCTCTTCCTTTCTTCTTTCACTCCCTCCTTTACCCTTCCCTTACGGCGCGGTTCAGGTGTCCAACGATATATGAGACCGATACTGCGCCATTTCCTTTCCCTCCAAAACCAATTATTATTATTATTATTATTATTAGCCCTCGTAAAGAACGTTATTTCATTTTATAGAAAAATTGGTTTTTGAGGAAACTATATGGCGCAGTTAATGTCTCACATCTCGGTGGACGGTGGACACCTGGACCGTGCCGTAAGGGAAGGGTAAAGGAAGGAGTGAAAGAACAAAGGAAGAAATAAAGAGGTGCCATAATCAAGGGCTCCGGCATAATTCCGATCACCTGGGGATCTTTAACGTGCACTGACATCGCACAGCACACGGGCGCCTTTCCGTTTCGCCTCCATCGAAATGCGGCCGCCGCGGTCGGGTTCGAACCCGGGTACTCCGGATCAGTAGCCGAGCGCAATGCTCTGTGCAATATTACAGGATTCGACCAGATCTGCTCACTATAGGAAAAGAAGAAAGCTCTGCATAAATGAGACCCTTTCTCTCATCACAGCCCGGAAAATGTCCTCTCATAGTTCGGTCAGTGACACGGGTCATTGCCACTTCATTTCGTGGCAATGGTTTCTCTGGCAGGGAGTGAACAAACGAACGACCGTGCAAGCCTGAAGCATCCAAGGCGGGCGGCAATACTTTTAAATTGCTTCCGCACGCTACCGTCGTACGAAAGGGGTTTTTCGCTATAAAAGAAGGCCGTTCGGCGGTGCCAGTTTAGAACTGGGGATGCCACTGCATCGATCTGTATCGGCCGGTGCACTTCATTATTTGCCTTCTTCAAGGCTGCAATGCTGACAGAACTCATGACAGAACTCGTCTCATTCGCTTTCAGCTGAACGTTAGGCAATTTTATAGAAACAAAGAAGCTAGAGTATATCCACTCTTGAACCTCTGAAGCGAATGACCGGGAAAGCAGCATAGTTGGAAACATTCCGTTTCTTGATAAAACGCTGGAGTATGTCGATAACCATCAGGAGATTTTGCATTCACTGATACTGAAGACGTCTGAGGCATATATCTAGAGGGCTTTCCGAGCGAATCCATCAGTGACTCGGTATATGGTAGCGCTACTCAAGAGCTAATCTTTGTAGAGCTTATGGATGCTGGCATAGTATTAGACACCCCTATCTTTATCTTTTTAATGTGCTTACTGCTTGCATTTAAAGTTTATTCTGCGAATAGTCTTTTTAGTACGCTGAATGGCCAATCTCACTTGCCTAAACCTTCGTATTACTGAATCTGTTGTTCACAGAGAGAGAGAGAGGGAGAGAGAGAATAGAAGTAAAGAAAAGACAGGGAGGTTTTTCAGAAAGGTGTTCCGGTTGGCTATTCTGCACGGGGGGGTCTCCTGTAGTGCTTATTCATACCCAGTCCTAAACATCTCAGCGTCAGATATGACTACGCTGTTTTCGAAGGTCAACATTTAGTACAATGCATCTCTTTAATAGAAGCACTGAGGTACAGCCCATGAACGCATCAAAGGGGCAGCTAACGGAGTCAAATAAAATAAATAAGGCATAATGTAATTTCTGACTGCAGTATTGAAAAACCAGTCTACAGAGCTTGCTTTTCGCACGCAATAAGACAGAAGAAACCCCAGCGTCAGTATACTTTATCTATCTGTTTCCTTGCTCTGTGTCTCTGAATATTCGACCATGAGCACCGGGTGATCCGTGCCGTCAGTGTTTCTTGTCAAGGCACACGGTATTCGGCGGTGAGAGGCGCCTTGCGACAGAGCGAACATAGGAAGTCATCAGGATGATTGTATCGGGCCCTGTTCTCTGTTCTCTGTCCGCGACCGATGACCCGGCAGCACATAAACACAGAGCGCCTATGTCACCCTTGGGAACAAGAGATACCCATGTGAATACTGCATGCCGTGTTTACGCAGCTCCTACCTAGTTAGTCCATTCTCATCAGCAGAAGCAATACGGAAAAGGCTGCCGCAGTCGCTAAAGGTCACTTCCTCTTGGATCAATGTACATATTATCAAGGGAGTAGTAGAAAAGGTCAGCATAAATGTTGCAGTGTAGCCAAGAGGTAGGCATTCGTTCCCGAAGTTGCCTACGTTTTCTCATTCGCAAAGCTAGAGAATTAGTAAACCTAACTAGATTCACTAATAGCGATTTACCCTTCCCTTATAATAAAAAATTAGGTGTGGTTTAAATACTGCTGGCCCTGGTTAGAGAGCGAGAGCTGTGGTGTATCGAGCAAGCAGACGCGGCTTGGAGTCTGCAGCGTTTAAGTGGGTTCCGCTCAATGGATGGGCAGCGCGCCCACCTGCTACCCTGGCAGGTGGAAGTTAAATTATTGGTCGATCACGAGGGGTTGGTCACCCAATGAATTCTGCGACCTATTATACCGCCCTCTACCGGCGAATCGAAAGCTTAAGGTCAAAGTTCCAGGTCAAAGGTCAAGTGGTGTGATACCGTGGGGGACCACGTATGGTAAGGCATATAGCCTCACTTGACCTCTGGCTCCCTTGAAAGCCAACCGGCAACGTACGGCGAAACCGGCTTTACCTAGCGTAGCGAACCTTTCACTTCAAAAAGTGAGTTCCGACACTAGATGTAAGGAAGAAAACTACAGAAAGGTTTTCCTGTTCAGTCATGTGTCTTCAATCATGTGTGTACAGTCATGTACATTCACATTTCCTTTAACTGCTAGCAGGCACCTAGCAGACCAACGCAAAGACATGTTAGAGATATATCATTCAACAACCTCCTTTTCTTCGTAAAGTGCGCGAATTAGAGATTACCGCTGTGTACTCAAACCATCCAGTTTTTTGGATAAAAGTTACGTTTTGAAAGAGGCGAATGCGGTTCTTCGTAACTAAACAAAAATCAAAGATTAATTGTAATGCCATCCGCAGCTTGAAAGGTCGTACTGATTGCAACGCTGCTAATAATAGCGCTCTAGTAAGGCTTCAGCAGTGTTTAGGCTCAAAATTTTTATTACGCGTTTTTGATATTGTCACGTAGTGGTGACGGCAGTCGAAGCAGCGATGAAGACGGACGAAAGGGTCTTCTAAAATAACTGTTTATTGGGCTGACTTGCACCCAAAATGGACAGAATCACTCGGCGGCGGCGAAGCGACAAGCGCGCTCGGCGGTCGTCGAACAGAATGCCCGCCGCTGTCGGCCGTGCTCAATTTAAAGCTGATAGCGAACATTCGAGATAAAGGGCGCAAAGTTACTAGAACATTCCGGAACAACGTAGAATCAGCTTTGCCTGGCTGCGATCAATCGAGATAAATCTAGTCGCGTCTTGCGTCGCAAACAAAGCGATAAGGTGGTGTCGCGGCAGATTTGAAAAACGAACAAACACTGCAAATATTGGCGGCATTACTCCCCTCTCAAAGAAGCATCGACCCGATGCATTAAAACAAATAATGCGACTAGTAAGGGAAAAAAAAGGGATCTTGCGAAAATACAGCATGGAAATGCAGCGGCCTTTAGCGCGCATAATACGGCTTCAGACGGACTACATGGACAACTTCTGGTCGTATGCGGCGTCGCTGGGATGCAGCCATTGAGTCAGGGATGACTTCATAATCCAGTTCACCCAGCCGACGAAGAAGCTTGTACGGGCCGAAATAGCGGCGCAAAAGCTTTTCACTCAATCCACGGCGGCGAATGGGCGTCCACACCCAGACTTGGTCTCCTGGCTTGTATTCCGCGTTGCGTCTTCGTAGGTTGTAGCGTCTGGCGTCGGACCGCTGCTGATCTTTGATCCGTAATCGGGCAAGCCTTCGAGCTTCTTCTGCGCGTTGAAGGTAGGCGGCAACGTCGACGTTCTCTTCTTCTGTAACGTTGGGCAGCATGGCGTCTAGCGTGGTCGTGGCTTCCCTGCCATGGACGAGCCTAAAAGGCGTCATCTGGGTGGTCTCCTGCACTGCGGTGTTGTAGGCGAAGACGACGTAAGGCAGGATGACATCCCAGGTTTTATGTTCGGCATCGACATACATAGCGAGCATATCGGCGATGGTTTTGTTCAGGCGCTCGGTCAGTCCGTTGGTCTGCGGATGGTATGCAGTTGTCCTCCGGTGGCTGGTTTGGCTGTAGCGCAGGATGGCTTGCGTGAGTTCCGCCGTAAATGCTGTTCCTCTGTCCGTGATGAGCACATCGGTGGCGCCGTGTCGAAGAAGAATGCACTCCACGAAAAATTTGGCCACTTCTGCTGCTGTTCCGTTCGGTAGGGCTTTCGCCTCGGCGTAGCGGGTCAGGTAGTCGGTCGCTATGATGATCCACTTATTTCCAGATGTTGACGTTGGAAAAGGGCCAAGCAAGTCCATGCCAATCTGCTGAAAGGGTCTTGAGGGAGGTTCAATGGGGTTCAGAAATCCTGCTGGTCGTGTGGGAGGAGTCTTTCGTCGCTGACAATCTCGGCATGTTTTCACATAGTGTGCGACATCGGCAGACAGTCGGGGCCAGTAATACTTGTCTTGAATGCGGCGGAGGGTGCGAGTAAACCCGAGATGTCCAGCTGTCGGCTCGTCGTGTGAAGCCTGTAGAACTTCTTCGCGGAGACAAGTAGGTACAACAAGGAGGTAGGCTGTTTTGTTCGCTGTAAAGTTCTTCTTCACAAGGACCTCATTCTGCACACAGAAAGAAGACAGTCCTCGCTTGAATGAAGCGGGGGGTGAAGAAACCTTGCCTTCCAGGTACTCGATGAGGCCTTTTAGGTTGGGGTCCGAGCGTTGCTGCTGAGCAAAAGAGCTTGCGCTGATGGGTCCCAGGAAGGCGTCCTCATCGTCGTCCAGCGGCGGTGCATCTACAGGGGCTCGTGAGAGGCAATCGGCGTCAGTGTGCTTGCGTCCGGACTTGTAAACGACGGTGACGTCAAACTCCTGGAGACGCAGACTCCATCGAGCGAGTCGGCCAGAGGGATCCTTCAAATTGGCAAGCCAGCAGAGCGCGTGGTGGTCGCTGACCACCTTGAACGGCCGTCCGTAGAGGTAGGGGCGGAATTTCGACGTAGCCCAGATGATGGCAAGGCACTCCTTCTCAGTGGTCGAATAGTTAGCCTCGGCCTTGGAAAGGGAACGGCTAGCGTATGCGATGACCTTCTCCAGCCCGTCACTTTTTTGAACGAGAACGGCGCCTAGTCCCACGCTGCTTGCGTCGGTATGAACTTCAGTATCGGCGTTTTCATCAAAATGCGCAAGGATCGGTGGGGACTGTAAACGACGCTGAAGTTCCTTGAAGGCTTCTGCTTGCGGCGCTTCCCATTTAAACGGCACGTCTGCCTTCGTCAGTTGGGTCAGGGGCTCGGCGATGCGCGAAAAGTTTTTCACAAATCGTCGGTAATATGCGCATAGTCCGAGAAATCTGCGCACTGCTTTCTTATCGGCCGGCGGTTGAAACTGTGCAATAGCAGCTGTTTTCTGCGGGTCTGGGCGTACTCCTTCCTTGCTAACGATGTGGCCTAGAAACAGCAGCTCTTCGTAGGCAAAGTGGCATTTCTCTGCTTTCAAGGTTAGACGAGACGACTTGATTGCGTCTAGTACTGTTTGAAGTCTTTTGAGGTGCTCTTCAAAGTTAGAGGCGAAGACAACGACGTCATCTAAATATACCAGACAGATCTGCCACTTCAGGCCTGCCAGCACTGTATCCATTACTCGCTGAAACGTCGCTGGTGCGGAACAGAGACCAAATGGCATCACCTTGAACTCAAACAGCCCATCCGGAGTTATGAATGCTGTCTTCTCGCGATCTCTTTCGTCGACCTCAATTTGCCAGTAGCCGCTCTTGAGGTCCATCGATGAGAAATATTTGGCGTTGCAGAGGCGGCCCAGTGTGTCGTCGATGCGGGGGAGGGGGTAGACGTCCTTCTTTGTTATGTTGTTCAAGCGGCGGTAATCCACGCAAAATCGAAGTGCGCCGTCTTTCTTTCTCACTAGAACAACCGGTGCCGCCCATGGGCTGTTTGAAGGCTGGATGACGTCGTCGCGAAGCATTTCTTCGACTTGGTCCCGGATGGCTTGTCGTTCTCGCGGAGACACACGGTAGGGGCTTTGACGGAGAGGTCGGACGTGTTGATCCGTTATAATGCGATGCTTGGCAATTGGCGTCTGTAGCACCTTCGGCGATGTCGAAAAGCACTCACTGTAGTTTTGAAGCAGATTGCGGATCTGGTCTTGTCTGTTCCGGTGCCGGGCTGGGTTGATGTCGAAAGTGGGCGAGTTCTCTTGGTCAGGCGGTTCTTCTGTGGAGGGGTCGGAGAGGGCGAAGGAATCTCGTACGTCAGATATTTCGTCGTAGAAAGCAATCGTCGTTCCTCTGTTAATATGCCGGTATTCTTCGCTGAAGTTAGTCAGCAGCACTTCGGCCTGGCCATTGCGGAAATGTGCGATGCCTCTTGCGATGCTGATTCCTCGGTCTAGTAGCAACTGCATGTTCCCCTCGATGATGGCTTCAGTGTTTATGGCTTTCGTGGCGCCTACGGTCACGATAACACTTGAACGGGGTGGGACGCTCACTTCTTCCTCCAGGACACTTAGGGCAACGTGATTTTCCCGAGTTTTCATCGAAGCGATGGCTTCATCCGTCGAAAGCGTGATCAGCTTGGATCGCAGGTCGATGATCGCCTGATGCTCATTAAGGAAATCCATACCCAAGATCACTTCGCGGGAGCATTGCGGTAGCACAACAAAGGTCGCAGGATAGGTATGTCCTTTCACAGTCACTCGCGCTGTGCATCGTCCTGATGGCGTAATGAGGTGGCCCCCAGCGGTGCGAATTTGTGGGCCGTCCCAAGCCGTTGTGACTTTTCTGAGCTGCGCAGCGAATGTTCCATTCATCACCGAGTAATCGGCTCCTGTGTCGACTAGAGCGGTAACTTTCCGGCCGTCGATAGTCACTTCTAGGTCGGAGGTCCTGGCCCTTGCATTGCATGTCGCTCTCGGCGTCGGGTCACGGCTTCGTCGCGTATGCGAGTCACGGGTTGGGCGTGTGGTCGAAGCTCCTCTGGGTGGCGGCGTCGATTTCAAGGTAGCTTGCGTCGTGGTCGAGGTTCTCATTGTGTGCGGCGTCGGTGCAGCGAGTGTCGGTTCTTCATGCGGCGTCGCGGGTGCAGCGTCCTCATGGGGCGTGGTCGGTGGAGGATCTTCGGCGTTTAGCTCGTGAGCAACCTCACCTCCAGAGGTTGCTGCCTTTAGTTTCCCCTACGGGGGCTGGGCGACCTTCCTTGTACCGCGGCTGCGTAGCTGCGGCGTGGCGACGCAAATCGCGAGGTTGACGGCGATGGTGAGCGCGAAAAGCGGTTCGGCGTGTACTCTTCTCGGCGCAGGTACTCGTCGATTTCGTGCGGACGTTGTCCGAAGCGTGGTCGTGGGGCGTTAACGGCAAATCCTCGAAGACCGATACGTCGGTACGGGCAGTGACGAAGAATATGGCCGGCCTCACCGCAATGGAAGCACAACGGCCGGTTGTCGGAAGTCCTCCAGGCGTCGCATTTCCTGGGGCTTGAGCGTCGGTCATAGGCTGGGCGGGCGGGGGCTGGGAGGCGGCGTTGGGGAACGATTGGCTCATCTCGGGGAGGACGTGGGGGTTGTCGCTGGGGCTGAGCAGTACTTACTGCAGCGGCGTAGGTCATGGCCTGGGGTTCTGTGGCCGTCGGGGTGCCAAGTGCCTGTTGCACTTCTTCCCGTACCACATCCATCAGAGTCGCTGCTTGTGGCTGTGGGGAAGATGGCAGTAATCGGCGTAGCTCCTCTCGGACGATTTCGCGGATAACTTCCCGCAAGCTGTCGCTGGTGGTGGCCGGCGTGTCCGAACGGATTGCACAGGCAGAGGAAGGGCGATTGTACTGCCGAGCTCGAACGTCGAGGGTATTCTCAATCGTGCAGGCTTCTTGCATAAACTCCTCGACTGTTTTTGGCGGCTGGCGGACGAGGCTTGCAAAGAGTTGTTCTTTTACGCCGCGCATTAAAAACTGAACTTTCTTTTCCTCGGTCATCCCGGGATCGGCGCGGCGAAATAGGCGCTTCATCTCCTCGACGTAACTGCGGACGGGCTCATTCGGAAGCTGGATCCTGGACTCGAGGAGTCGTTCGGCTCTTTCTTTCCTCACGACACTGGTGAATACCTTCAATAGTTCTCTCTTGAATAGCTCCCATGTCGTAAGGGACGACTCGTAGTTTTCGTACCACGTGCGTGCGGAGCCATCCAATGAGAAAAAAACGTGTCCAATCTTTGCCGCATCATCCCACTTGTTGAATGACGCCACGCGCTCAAATTGGTCCAACCATTCTTCAGGGTCTTCGCCTAGGGATCCATTGAAAGTTGGCGGCACCCGCGGCTGCTGCAGTATGATCGGTGTCGACATCTTTGGCGAGGTTGCAGTGCTGGTAGCAGCGTCTTTTCGCTGTCTGGTGCGGTCCGGCAGTTTCCCGAACTCAGGCTCCTCTCCCTGGAGACGTCGGCTGGCTCGCTGAGTTGCTGGCTCGTCCTCGGGTGCGAAGCGCTCAGGGCTGGCTTCACGATTTGAAGGGGGCGTCCGGAACATGGAAGGCTACCCAGCACCTCCACCAGATGTCACGTAGTGGTGACGGCAGTCGAAGCAGCGATGAAGACGGACGAAAGGGTCTTCTAAAATAACTGTTTATTGGGCTGACTTGCACCCAAAATGGACTGAATCACTCGGCGGCGGCGAAGCGACAAGCGCGCTCGGCTGTCGTCGAACAGAATGCCCGCCGCTGTCGGCCGTGCTCAATTTAAAGCTGATAGCGAACATTCGAGATAAAGGGCGCAAAGTTACTAGAACATTCCCGAACAACGTAGAATCAGCTTTGCCTGGCTGCGATCAATCGAGATAAATCTAGTCGCGTCTTGCGTCGCAAACAAAGCGATAAGGTGGTGTCGCGGCAGATTTGAAAAACGAACAAACACTGCAAATATTGGCGGCAATATTGCCTGCAGGCCGAAGTTTTGCATACAAAAAAGTAGAGATGTGGTAAGCGCAACATGGCGTTGTTATTTTCTCAACATCCAGTTCACCAGGCACGAAGCCGGTATCTTGATACCCGCAGCCCTTCACACAAGGATCAGAGAAGCATCCTGACCAGTAAAAAAACAAAACCTTTTTTTTTCATTTTTCAAATGTTTTATTCTTAAACGCATGAAACTGCAATCTGTGGGTTTAGTTTCCTTGTGATGTATTTTCGCATGCCTGTGGCATAAACATAGAATGTAATTTGAGAGGAAAGTTTTCTCCTTCTTCGAGAGGTATCAAAAAGGCTTTTTTTCACGCCAGCAGGCAGTAGTGCACACAAAGGTATAGCACTTTGCGAGAAAGAACAGTCAGCGGCAGTTAGTTGCTTGCGTATTGTAGACCTGATTACAAATAACGTCATTCATACAGACGAAAAAGGTGGAATATTTGTGCAACGAAAAAACCTAGCGGTCCTACACGGCACGCTCCATCCGCCGCGATGGCTCACTGGTTAGGGCGCTCGACTACTGATCCGGAGTTCCCGGGTTCGAACCCGACCGCGGCGACTGCGTTTTAATGGAGGCAAAACGACAAGGCGCCCGTGTGCTGTGCGATGCCAGTGCACGTTAAAGATCCCCAGGTGGAGGTAATTTTTCCGGAGCTCTCCACTACGGCACCACTTTCTTCGTTTCTTCTTGCACTCCCCCCTTTATCGCTTCTCTTACGGCGCGGTTCAGGTGTCCAACGATATATGAGACAGATACTGCGCCATTTCCTCCCCCCCCCCCCTAAAAAAAAAGAAAAATTGTTACGCGGCACGCTCAGAGTTCCTAGAAGAGCGGGGATCCACTGGTTGCATCAGTTTCGTATGTGTTTTCTTCATTAAGCCCTCTTACTCAAGTGTCCAGCATAATCATTTCAAGCTCACCGCGCATCGACACGTGGTGCTCTTTGAACCGCACCTAATGATCTCAGCTGGGCTAGTTGGTTGTGGACTCTTTGAACCACCCAAATACGCTGAGACCTCTAGATGTCGCAGGCCGTATTCCTTCGGAGCGATTTCGCCAGAGCTGTCAGCGCCTGAAGCAACCACATTCTCAAATCAATTCGTCAAGACACTTAATTGTAGGTCGCTTCTCAGCGGGATTCTGTTCGGACAAAGACAAGATTTGATTTAGAGTTAGCCGCAGACCGGCTGTCAGTGCGGATCTGACCGATGACAGTGTCTGACAATGCACTGCATTTTCAAGAAGCTAAGAAAAAAAAAGAGCATCAGCAAAAAACAAAGTGAAAGTGGCCCCTTCCCTCACTCAGAGCTTTCCCATTATCTGACTTTCTCGAGTTCTGCCCCTCACGGCTGTCTGGTGCTGTTAAGCGGAGGTTCTTGCGTACATGTATTGGAGCCCGTGCACGAAGACTCAATTTATGATTTATAAATGAATACCTTATTGAAGTTCTTCTAGTTTAACCGCTGAAAGGTATTAAAAAGCAAAAATAGTTCCAGCAGGTCCTATAAATGTGCCTATACTAGCGCAATGTGGTGAAGCAGCATGTTATTTTCGCGGTGCAGTCAGATCCTATTGCGCAAGTTTGACGGGCTTAGGAAGAAAAGCCGTCGACCTTTTCAGATCTAATGAGTACTGAGTACATATCGCCCAAGAATCCTGACACAACGTGAAATTACCTCAACTGAATAATAAATAAGTTTCCCATAAAAGTATTATTTTGGGCAAATGTTGATCATGTTATTTGTATTATCACCTCACTAGGGCCGGAGATTTATTTCCTAAGGTAACTAATTAGCGTTTTTGTTTTCTTTACGTCTGGGAAGTTCAACATATAGGGATGAACTTTTTAACTACTGCTCTATCTGTCCATGTGAGCAAAACGCCTCGCTGCAGTCCTTAACGAAAACCAAAACGCCAAGGCGCCCGTGTGCTGTGCGATGTCAGTGCACGTTAAAGATCCCCAGGTGGTCGAAATTATTCCGGAGCACTCCACTACGGCACCTCTTTCTTCCTTTCTTCTTACACTCCCTCCTTTATCCCTTCCCTTACGGCGCGGTTCAGGTGTCAACGATATATGAGACAGATACTGCGCCATTTCTTTTCCTCCCAAAACCAATTATTATTATTATTATTATTATTATTATTATTATTATTATTATTATTATTATTATTATTATTATTATTATTATTATTATTTTTCTTGTATAAACTTCTTCATGGTCACATTCTATGCCCTCAGCTCCTAGCGCGTATCCTTTTGCGTGTACCGCGAAAGAGCATAAGGTAATTCAGACCATTCCAAGTTTCTGCGCTCCTGCACTCCCTCTCCCCTCTGGACAGAATGCAAAAGTTGTTTAATTCTCTTTATCCTCACCTAGATATATTCGAAAATTCTCTCCCTTCCTTTATATTGGATGTCCGTGACGTTCCACTTTGAGCACTCTTTTTCTCATACATAACTTCCCCTTTCATGCATTTTGTCTTTACTACACTTGTGCGTTTGCACTGGTATTATATTGCTTTTTTCTCTCCTTAATTGTTCATCACGTGTACTTGTTGTCATTAATATTATTTCTTTAATACTGTATACTCACGCCTGATTGTCTGTAACGCGTTCACTAATTACGTCTCTTATTGTGTATGATTGTATTTCTAGCTTGTATTTCAGAGATTTCATATTCGTTCATATTAGTATTGGCTTTATTCTTGTTTGTATTTTGCTATATGCTGTACTTGGCTGTTATCGGTCGTTCATTCTCTTTGTTAATTGTTTCATTAGTTATTTATATGTCTGTTGCCTGTTCTAGCTGTTTTCATTTACCGCTGTTTTCGCTTTTTTGCTTCATGCTTGCTGTCACGCCTAGTTTATATGTCTTTTTTTTTCTATCGCCTTGACTGCTGCATTACCTCCCCTGAGTGTCTTTCTTTGTAGTGAAATAAATTTACATTTTGTGCGTGTGAATGGTGTACCAGCACCAAGACCTTTGGGTTGTTCCTGGGCACCGAAAAATAAAGATTGATTGATTGATTATTATTATTATTATTATTATTATTATTATTATTATTATTATTATTATTATTATTATTATTATTATTATTATTATTATTATTATTATTATTATTATTATTATTATTATTATTATTATTATTATTATTATTATTATTATTATTATTAGTCCTTCTTTCGCTGTGCGGTAAAATGAAGGAAATTAAGTAGAAAATCGGTGTGGTTAAAATTGAAATCGAGACAATAGGATTTGACCGAACCCTTTTTTTTTTCTCTTCCTCCGTAGCTCTCGGGCTCTTTTCACATTTCTCGCTGTCCGAGAGTCGAAGGATCGAACTTCGGCGAAGACACACTGAAGCGGTGCTCTTTTCTTTCCTGCAAGAATCGCGTATCACGTAAGGGAGGCGCGGAAGAACATACCAGAGCTAGGTGACACGTAGGGCAGTGGACAAAGCTTCCGGAGCGAAAACACTACCTACAAAAGCAAGTGACGCATATCAGAGCGCACCATATCGAAGCGTCATTAGACGTTCCGTGAGGAGATCTCCGAGGACGAAGTTGCAGAACCATGTAGTCACCTTGCCTTTGCTTAGCTGTCTCAAGGCTTTCCGCGGATGAGCAAGACTCACGTCCTTCGGCAAGGGCGAGGGAACAAAACGTGCTCCGCGCGGTGCGGGCAATTGCCTGTGCTGAACAGACGCTGAGACGTCCGTGTGGGCGAGCAAAACAAAGCCGACGAGGGTAACTGGTGGTGACTGGGAAACTAAAGGAATTAGAAAAGTAACAAATAAGCAAGTTGTTAAAATAGCAGGGAATGTCTGAATTCAGTTCCGTCGAGGTGTTGGAAGCGCATCTGGAGACGCTATCCTGCTCGACGTCACGCGCCTGCACGCCTGCTATAGTAGACGAGCGGTACCGGAGAGGCAGGCAGACAATGTTCCACGTGCCTTTCTGGCTTCCTGTTTCATAAAGATGGTAGCATAAAGGTGGTAGCATAAAGGTGGTAGAGTTGCATAAAGGTGGTAGCCTATATACGGCGCTCGAAATTACCTTTTTCGGAATACCTACAAACATCCGATGAGCATTACGCGAAAGTTGTTTTCCCGCGCAGATTCTACTACAAGGCGGATACAGAGGATGATTGCGATCGTCCTCCTTGTAAATAACTAAAATTATTTATTAAACTTTTTATCAACGGTAGATAGAGTGCATGCTTGTACCAGTGTTTTAGCGCTAGTTACCTTGTGCATTGAATTTATAACAGAACCTCAGAGGTAGTCCCATCGCTAGACTACTCAATTGGGTAGAATTCTACCAGTCTGAGTCGATTTGGGACGTTAAACTCCCATAAACCAAACCACAATTCTCACACGCGTTTGTTCCGAGAATTTCTTCGCTAAAGTTTCGACTCAATAAGCGTAATTGCGCGCAAGGCGGTGACAATGGAAGCACGCAGAAACTCCTCCCAGCGTCAGGCCGTAGTTTGTATGGCGGTTCGCCTACCAACGGCATAGAGCGGCGGGGGAAGCTTTCGAAGTGAAAGAAACAACCTACGGAGCAGCTTTGTCACACGAGGAGGAATAAGTTTCACGTCGATTGCCACCGCCTTGATTGCGTACTTGCTCGTATTGAGTTGAAACATTGGAGGCGAATATCTTGAAACACACGTTCGTTAGGAGAGCTGTACACAAAATGGAGTAGCTTATCAATACGACCCCCTCCATATTTCTAACTTAAATATGAACTCTAGCTGCAGTGGCTAAAAACCGTTGATTTTACTTAGTTATCTCGTTGACGACAACAATTATTCCTTGAGTTTGTGTCCGTCTCGTGACACATTTCAAGGATTCTTGGACATTAATCTTAATTAATTGTGAGACGACTGTGTAATATTGTATTGTACTGTTTTGGAAAATCTTTCACAGCAAAATCTTTCTTTTAAACTACGTCCACCACCGCTCGTATCGAGTAGTTAGCACTGCCCTAGAAAGCCAATGTGGAACATTTTCGACGATAACAAAAATGCTTCAAAGCAAGGAAGACTCCAACCCTGCCGAAGAGAGATCTGCTGATATATTTGTTGTTATACTTGCATCTTACTATATTGAAAAAAATTATGTTCGATCAAATTTCCCGTTGAAAAATGCGCTTTTCCACAACTACTGGGCATGCAACCTACCTGCAAAAATAGTTTTCTTTCACCTCTCATGGTCTGTTTTTAAATTGATCTGAAAATCTAATATCGAATGCCTTGTAAAACAACAAGACACAAATAGCCGCATGCGCCAGGAAATTAGTTCGCTAAGGATTCTATTCTTGACGTCATTGGCGCTCTGCGAGTTGCCCTGGTTACCACTCTTCCTGCTTCAATAATTTCATTGTGGCTTCATCGTTATCATCAGCTTTGTTATAGTCCCTGATAGCGTGCAATGTCTCCAATTTTGGTCTATGTTAACGAGATTTCTCTGTGCTGCATTTATGCCAAATCTCGTCTTTGATTTATTTCGACAATCTGCGTCATGTATGTTTTGATCATGTCATGTTGTTGCTTTACTTTACAAGCAAGTTTGATTCGATGAAAGGCAGTTACTTGCGGCAAATAGAAGTCGGTTTCTCTCCTCGTGGTAAAAATAGGAGCCCAGGGGATTTTTCTAATTTCCTCGCTGAAAGGACTTCATAACCCGCGGTCGACGTTGAAATGGCGTGAAATTCTCGTTGGGATCCGATTGGGGCTCTGTTGGGACTTCAACCCATTACATTTCCCCTATATTTAGGTCAACTATTTATCCCAGCTGCATGTTTCATTTGGTGTCCATCGCCTACAATTCTGCCTTCGGGAATGTATGGCGACGTCTGTCATTACAAACTCTCGGACTCAAAGGTAGCGGACCTAAAGGGGAAAGTATGCAAGCATTGATTCGTCTATAATTAAGATGGAGAGGAGCATTTTGTAGCGATAGCTACATTACGGTAGCATTTCGAGGCTTCAGCGTGGCGGCGCGCCACCCTGCGACGAACCACGTGATCAGCCACGGCACCGGCAGCTGCTCCGCACCGCGTGACCAAGTTCCACTCGGCCAGCTGTAGCTATCGCGCCACTCCAGGTTTAACCAGAGCTACACCAGCGCCAATTTTTTTTTACAAACTATACAATTAACATGTATATAATGAGTCGCGTACTTTGGTCATATATGTGCACGTCATGACGGTAAAAATAGCGTACCATCAGCGTCCGATGAAACGCGAACAAAGCAACTGAAACATTAGCACAAACAATAAAAAAATTACTGGCTGGAGAGGAAATACAGGTGCGGCTTATTAACTGTTCCAAAGAGCGATCTTTACGCCTTTGATACGGAATTGAAATTCTCTAGTTTTTTGCATCCCTAGTGTAATATCTTCCAGTATTGCAGTTCGCGTTTCAATTCTTTTAATCGTGTTTCCTTTGACTTTTTTTGATTTGGGACAGTTAGGCGCATATATAAAATAATTATACAGTGGGATTTCTTTATACGTTCGCAGATTATTGTTTCAAAAACTGCGCGATAGCGCAGTCTGTTCATGTGGATTTTACAGAAAGGCAGACATATGTAAATGATAGCGCTCAAATAAAATATAATTGGTTACTTAAAATATCTAATCAACTTTTTAAATCTTGGTTTCAGGCCGCAATAAAATATTGCGAAATTAAAGGCTACCAACATCGAAAGCGAGCCCAGTTTTTTTTAATTTTTTAATCGGCACTGTGGTTCAAAACATTGAACATCAATTATGCGCTTCGAAAACCTCGTTGAGTTAGCTTTCCCTCGTTACGCGATAATAAAGCGGAGTCGCTCCGTGTGGTATCGTAGCCGAAATGTCGTTAACTTCTTCTAAATCAGGAAACACATAAACTGCGTCTGTATTCGCTGCATTAGAAATGCGATGTGCGTCATTTTATCAATGTGCAACGCAATAAAGAGAACTTAACGCGCTTTCAACGACGCATTTTTCACCTTCGATGTTTCGAACCTCAAAGTCAACTTAGAAAATTTAAAAGCTAGGCTGGTCTCCTATGATGACGGCCTTTAATTTCTCAGTATCGTTGTACCATTACTCTACCGAACAGACTTTCGCCTATAGAGCGCATCCTCCCTCGACAACCATGCAACCTAAAACCAAAAAGTGAAAAGTTGATTAGTTAACTTTAGTTTATTAATCGCCTTTTAATTGACCTCAACACGTACAGAATGTCCGTTTATATCTACAATCCACCAGTACAGACCACGCTGACGTACCTCTCATTTTTTTTAATTTTTAAAGGCTAGAAAGGATCATTCGGTATACCGGGTGTTTCAGGGAAACCCGCCACTAATATTTAAAAATAGGCTTTTCGAAGTGTAAAGGTGGCTTCTGCGCCATAGTAATGTTATTTCTGGTCAACATCAGAAAAGAAGTGAGCCATGTTAACTAATTTCTTGTGGTTAACTTTTTAATTACTAGTATTAGACACCTGGTTGCAAATATAAATTTATGGCCGGCCATTAGTAACAGCTGTGTCATTTTTTTAAATTTGAAACATTTGATTATTCGCGGCGGTGCGGTTCAAAGAACTTGGTCCATTTCTTGCGCCAAAATACGCTCGCTTTCGAAGAGCGCGTGGCTTTGTCGAGCGCGATGCAGCGCACCCCAGCGCTGTCGCCATTGCCGCATCTGCCACGTGGCCTCTCTCACGTGCCGTCTGGAAGTCTTCGAAAAAAAAAAAAAAAGATCCCACGTCGCACATGCGCCCCAGAGTGACAGAGCTGGGGGGCTTTGTTTTGTGCTCAGGAAATCGAAAGCGCGCGTATTTAAGCGTTGGATGACGAAAATTCATTGAGCCACAGCGCCGGGGCTAATCATGTTTTTTTAATTCTGAAAAATGATATTGCTATTACAAACTGCCGGCCGCAAATTTTTAATTGCAACCAGGAGCCCAACTCTAATCGTTAGAAAGCTATGTGAAATTAGTTAACATGACTCACCTCATTTATGATGTCAACCAACACTGGTACTACTATGCCTCAAAAAGTATTTTTTTTATATGTGGCGGGCTTCCTTAGAAAACCAAGTATATAGTTGCCTTTTAAGCCCCTGTTATAAAATTAGCTTAGCAAGCCTCAATTGTCCATTTCCCACGGTTCCAACTAGAAAAAAGAGGTGCACATTGTCAGGTAAAGCAGCATGCTGTTGCCTTTTAGGTGTGATTAGATGTACAGAGGCACAGAACGTATGACTACGCAGCTTCGAGGTCAAGGTCAGCCGAAGGCCGGCAATTTCGCGCAGATATTACCTGGCCCCAAAATCGAGGCGACCAAACTTGGATGCAACAATCACAGTGTAGCAACCCCAACTGATCGTCGAGCACGAACTGCAGCCCGTGGTCACAAAGCCCTGCGCGTCAGAAAGCTCAGGCCAAAAACATCCACAACTCGCAACATGAACCAAGCGCAGTTCGTTACTTGTACGTGTCCAGCTTTCAAGTGTAGTCTATGCGTGGCACGGTCAGTGGTGCAATAAGCGCTTCGCGAGATACACGCGATTGGCCAGGCCGACAAAGACGTCGACAATGTTATTCTGGTCGCCGCTCGTCGCCGCGCCCGGGCCTAATCAATACACACAGCGGTGGAGGTTTT
This sequence comes from Amblyomma americanum, assembly GCA_030143305.2. Taxonomy (NCBI): domain Eukaryota; kingdom Metazoa; phylum Arthropoda; class Arachnida; order Ixodida; family Ixodidae; genus Amblyomma; species Amblyomma americanum. The sequence continues at coordinate 170,376 of JARKHS020031196.1, forward strand.
CGCAAGCGACAACTCTGATGCAGCGGGAGAGTTTTATGGACCTGGACGAATAATGTTACTCCCTCTTTACGTCACGCGATGTCTGTTCCTCGGCGCAGCACAACCGAAGTTCTCAGAACATTGAACTCTGTCCTTGCTCTATATTCTGCCCATCTAAGAGAAGCGTTCGTGACCGTGACTTGGGAGCAAGCAAGATCTGGCAGCAAGGCGAGAAATCGCACTCAACACAACAAAAAATTTATTCGTCCTAGTATCTTAATTTCCGAAGTGCCTTATGGAGAAACAGTATTTCTGGATGCCCTGACCTGTGAGCGTCTCACCTGTTTTTCTACTCGCATATCTTTCACGTTCGCTGCGCAGTCTGTCGTTGTGTTATATTACTACAAAGCAGACAGATATGAACAAGTATGATGTTAATGGTCTTGACTATTTCCGCACGACAGTTCGCGCGTGCCAGAATTCTCTTGCACTGGATCATTTTTACACTAACAAGAACTATTTCATCACCGTTCATCACCGTTCATCACCTTTCATAACATTTCATCACCTTTCATCACCACTTGACAATGATATAGTCATACTTAAAGAAGAAAGCATATTATATGGGCACACTTTACTCTTAGAAAGCTGGAAACAACTGTTAAATAGTTGTTAAATGCCCTAGCTCTCAACAAGAGGGTAAACGGGGCTTGGGAAGACATGTAACTCTACAGCATGTAACGACTCATCTACCTTGGAAAGATGGGATACAAGGAGTCGGGTAACTCAGTTGGGAGCCCCAAAAAACTCATCATTGCAGAGACTGTCAACGCAGAAGCAAATAGCCTAGTAATGCTTTCGCATTAATAACGAGTTGGGGCAATTAGTTGAAGTTTACGGGAATTAGTTTAACTTACGGAACGGAGAACCTCGGCGCGTGCGCAAAAGTCATAACTGTGTATCGCTCAGAAATGCTTTCGATGTGAAAACAACCGACCTGCTGATAATCACAATAAAAAATTGTGCACGATTTTGTGCGAAAAGCTTAAACTGTCGCTTTACCAGTGAGAAAATTTTTCCTCGCCAACTGTCAGCTTTAGTAGGCACCAGTCTTTTACGTGGAGCTGATTTCGCACTATTGCTTTTGTTTTTAATGCGTAAGCATTAGAACCCCATGCTGGAAAAATCTGCCCGTCCGACCGTATGAAGCCTCGACTGCCAGGTGACAAAGTGAAGAGAGGAAAATCTCTCCTCTGCACTTTATGAGGACAGGGGGATGAAAAGTGGGAGAGAGAAGACAAAGACAAGGTGAGAGGCGAGGGGTGACGGTTGTCGGAAGTTGAGATTAGGTACGGCATACAACACAGTGATTGACGGATTGGACCACTCGACCCACCCGCACGGTTTGAACCCTTGCAGCCGCAGTGGTTGCTCCGTCCGGGGAGAACACTAATGCTAACGCATACCATGCCGCACGAATGCCATTGACCGTCTATAACTTTTTAAGAATAACTCATACTTCGACATTTCCTCCACTAAGTTTGCGCACTGATTTCACGTGGCTGCCGCAGTCCGTTTCACCCTCTCGGCTCAGTGCCTGCAGCTTTTTGCTCCACAGCCCGAAATCGAGAGTACGAAACCGCCTGTGGTGGCTCTTTTCCGACAGGGGCAAAAAGCAGAAATGTTTCATACTGATATTTTGGACCACATTAATGGACCCCTAATTACTGAATGAATGAATGAATGAATCAATCAATCAATCAATCAATCAATCAATCCGTGATGTCCTGTTATCCGGTAGTTGTTTTCGGAGATATAGCCGATAATTCTAAATATCCGGGTTCGCATGTCCCGGCTCGGCTGTATGTCGTTTAAACTCTTATTAAACGCATGTGCAGCCCCTCGCGTTGTTCCCCAAATCTGTAGCTTCTATCACTGGTGCCACTTTAAGAGCCAACTTTGAGCAGTTCTATGAAATCAGCTTCAATTATTTGAGGCAGGCGATCTCGAATTTCATATTCGTCCGCCATTCCTCCACGCGCAAGCAAGGACAAAGCTGGCCACTGACTGTAATAAACCAAAATGAAGAGCGAAGTTAAGCGCTAGACTACGTGTACGTGGAAACGACGAGGTACAACTCTGCGCCGCGCACAAAGCCCACACGGCACACGGAAATCCCATTCCGGGCCCCATTAGTTCATCGCGGGCGGCCAAACCCGCTCGGAGCGAGGGCGCCCCGCACGTGTCAGGAGTAGCGCGAGTGTGGTTCGCGCCCAACGCGCATCTCGGGCTTCTATCGACCGGCCTGAACCGCCAGGTGAGCACCGACAAAAAGCTTCGGCGCTGACCGCACACTCGGCGTGGCAGGTCACTAGACCGCACACGCGCTACCTTCTCAACCCAAACAAACAAGTGACGCTAAAGAAACGCGGATTCTGCTTGCGCCGCTGTCTGCGGACTGACCGCATTTCATGCACCTGCTTGCGCCAGCTCACACACGGACCGGCCGATGTGTTGCTATTATTCTCACCCGCACGCCGCATCGCGGCCGCCGTCTAGTTCTAGTGTCATCTCTCTCTCTCTCTCTCTCTCTCTCTCTCTCTCTCTCTCTCTCTCTCTCTCTCTCTCTCTCTCTCTTTCTCTCTCTCTCTCTGCGACGTGCCTCCTCCAGAGCATTATATACTGCTGCGCCGTGTCTTCCTGGACCCGTCTTCGTTTCCCGCAGCACGACCTGACTTTCTTTCCCGTCTCGAAGAAGCACCGCTCAGCAGCACTGCGAGATTGCACTGAGCTCTACGTGATGCACATGGTTACCAATTCGCAAACAGTGAGTGTTATTCAGAGCCGAGTTCTTTCCTTACCACACGTGTTCAGGTGAAAGCAAGTAGGTTTCTATGGTTTAGAAGCTCAAACAAACACGTCACACCGCAGGCATCTAGGAAAAGGACGCCGCCGCTGGAACAAGCGTTGCAGCGTACGTTTGCGCATGAGGACTTGTAGTCACGGCGCACGCATAATTGCAAGCACGAGTTCCTGCAGTATAGAAAAAGGCTCTTCAGAATAAAGAGGTTCGCTTTCGTGTAAAAGCATGTGAATGGTAGTCGACCACGGAATTGTCGTTTTGTGTTTCGTCAATAACACGTGTTTCCAAGGTTGTTCAATCTACGGTCCCTCACTTCAAGAGAAAGTAAAAGTACCATCAGCAAGGAATGAAACGCGGACAACACATTTGAGCCACGAAGAGCAAAATAATAAGCTCTTAGCCAGGGGAAGCTCAATACTAGAGCAGGTGTTGTTAACTTCGAATGCGCAATGACTCTTCTTCAGAAATGTTAATCAACCCCGCTTATATTTCCTCTTCAGGAGCTATTATCTTGGTGTTTTTCTGTATCACCTCAGTTTTCTTGTTCGCGTATCATTCGTTGCTAACAGTACCTCCACACCGATGAGCCAGAATAAAATATGTTCAACAAGCGCAGTCACCATTTAGTAGCTGTAGAGAAATTTTCCTGATATTAAAAGTATTCAGCCAGGCAGAAATTTGGCGTCATGTTGGTAAGTATTCATCATTTTTGCTCACAGCGCAACTAGAACAGGACACGAGTCAGCGCTTGTTTGTGTTAGTCCTTCGTCTCGTGTCCGGTTCTTGTTGCGCTGTGAACAAAAAATGACAACACGCGGGGTTTTCAGCGGTTTCGTTGTCGTCTCACCAGTTTTTCATTTTTACCATACCTCATTAAATGAAACTGGAATAATAAATATGCAGCTTTAACAACAGGCGTACGCCGTATTGTTCGAACTTCCTGACACGTGCGCTGCGAGACCAAGTTTCAGTACTTAGCTATGAAATAAGGGAGTAACTACTCCTTTCAGCTCACTTCAACCATGATTTATGCGACAAATCGTGGCCTGCTATAATGCCTCACATCAACCGCGCTACGCGCACAGATCCTCACGTGCGGGTTTCGATAACACATTGTGCAGCTTGTAAAGCTTTTGCAAAACTTTTTTTTTCCTAGTTCCGAGAGCTTGCTGATGACGCCAGCTCTTCGTGTACGACGTTGCGATACAATTAAGCAAAACATGCGTGCTCATGACACTTCGTGCTGCCAAGCACAACGGATTGCAAACTCTCGGTCGGCTTGAAAGGAACGACTCAACTCTTGTTCTTAGAAAGAAAGTCCCTACCTCGCATTGTTTTCATCGCCTATTTACCTCTACTTTTTTCTTTTCCGCGTGTTCCGCCGCGGGCTGTGGCAGCGCGCCTCGGGCGTCAGGGGTGATTGAATGCGTATGGAGGACAGGGTAATATCATGGTTAATCGAAAAATGGCGTCGGTCCGCATTCGCTGAGTGTTTTTACTTAGAAATATGTGTTGTCGTGGGTTTGACTCGCTGGATGGTAAACAAGTCAGCGCTGGTATTTGTTACGGCAGGCTATGAGTGTTTTGCTCTGTTTTTTTTTCTGTCGTTCCTGCTTTCGACAGTTTACACTCGCGTACTCTAACGGGTCCAAGATTCTGTGACCATGGGCTCGATTTTATCAACGTTTTATCAACGTTATCAAAACGTTATCGGGATATTTATGAACCAAAGGCTTCAGCGCCAAACTGTAGGTGCCTCAGCGGACATATTTCGTTTTTATTCAACAGAAAGGAACAATCGCCATGTGTGCACAAATTCTATTTACACAAGAAGTTCAATTTTTCTTTTTTCTCTCCACTTCGGAGTCTACCGCGCATGTGAAATTCTGTAACATTGAACACCACATACCATACCATACCTAACCATGCCATACCGTACCATGCAATGCCATGCCACGCCAAATCATACCATGCCATATCACGCCATGCCATACCATACCATGCGATGCCATGCCGTACCATGTCGTGCCATACCATGTCGTGCCATACCATACCATACCGCACCATACCATGCCATAGCATACCATCTCATGCAATACCATAACATACCATACGATGCCATAAGATACCATGCCCTACCATACCATACCCTACCATACCATACCATACCATACCATACCATACCATACCATACCATACCATACAATACAATACCATAACAAGGCATTTTTCTTTTCCTGAGTTCCACGGATCAGTTACGCTCAAGTACACGGCAAAAGTTTACCTCACGAAAGCTAAAAACAAATCCATTTCATGCATTGCCTCAGCTTATTTTCAACGCGTGCGGAATTGTCAAGTTATAACGCTTGCTTCTTCATTCATAACCTTAAGAACACACAATTTGCAAATAACAAGCATAGATAGATAGATAGATAGATAGATAGATAGATAGATAGATAGATAGATAGATAGATAGATAGATAGATAGATAGATAGATAGATAGATAGAATAGATAGATAGATAGATAGATAGATAGATAGATAGATAGATAGATAGATAGATAGATAGATAGATAGATAGATAGATAGATAGATAGATAGATAGATAGATAGATAGATAGATAGATAGATAGATAGATAGATAGATAGATAGATAGATAGATAGATAGATAGATAGATAGATAGATAGATAGATAGATAGATAGATAGATAGATAGATAGATAGATAGATAGATAGATAGATATAGATAGATAGATAGATAGATAGATAGATAGATAGATAGATAGATAGATAGATAGATAGATAGATAGATAGATAGATAGATAGATAGATAGATAGATAGATAGATAGATAGATAGATAGATAGATAGATAGATAGATAGATAGATAGATAGATAGATAGATAGATAGATAGATAGATAGATAGATAGATAGATAGATAGATAGATAGATAGATAGATAGATAGATAGATAGATAGATAGATAGATAGATAGATAGATAGATAGATAGATAGATAGATAGATAGATAGATAGATAGATAGATAGATAGATAGATAGATAGATAGATAGATAGATAGATAGATAGATAGATAGATAGATAGATAGATAGATAGATAGATAGATAGATAGATAGATAGATAGATAGATAGATAGATAGATAGATAGATAGATAGATAGATAGATAGATAGATAATAGATAGATAGATAGATAGATAGATAGATAGATAGATAGATAGATAGATAGATAGATAGATAGATAGATAGATAGATAGATAGATAGATAGATAGATAGATAGATAGATAGATAGATAGATAGATAGATAGATAGATAGATAGATAGATAGATAGATAGATAGATAGATAGATAGATAGATAGATAGATAGATAGATAGATAGATAGATAGATAGATAGATAGATAGATAGATAGATAGATAGATAGATAGATAGATAGATAGATAGATAGATAGATAGATAGATAGATAGATAGATAGATAGATAGATAGATAGATAGATAGATAGATAGATAGATGAGGAGGAGGGGGAGAAGGAGGGAAAGAGGAAGGAGGGAGAGAAAGAGGAGGGATGGAGGAAAGAGGAGGGAGGGAGGGAAAGAGGAGGAGGGAAAGGCAGGGATGTTAACCAGAAAGGGGTTCCGGTTGAATACCCTGCTCTGGGGAAGAGGGATTAGGGGACTAAAAGGAGGAAGAGAGAAGGAAAAAAGGCATAACACACACAAACACGCACAACGCTGTCACAATTTGTCACTCAATCCAGTCGCTCTCAAGTAGGCAAAGAGTGCCTTGTATGCCTTGAGGGCAGTCGACTGCTGTGGCCACAGGCCGAGGATCTTTTGCTCTGTTAATCGGCGAGGATCAAGGCGGTCCAGGGCACAACACAGTGTATGTGGTGCAACAAGCATAAGAAATAACTACAGTATAGAGAACTGCAGCGAGGATAGGTGGCTGTAGCGCGAAACTCACCTTCGTCTTTTGGTCATCACTACAGAATCAGATATTACCAGCGTTTGCTTTGGGGCTCCAGTTGGATCATTGTTGTACACGGATTACTTAATAGCGCAACACATGCGACCGCACAAAAATTTGGAGGAGACGAGCGCCAATTTGGAACAGTTCATTTGAAAAGACCGTGTGTACATACATAATTCTTTAAATCATTCATCGTAACAATCATACATTATGATGAATGATTTAAAGAATGTATAAACATATGCGTTCAATTTTTTTTCGGATGAGCAGTTCTGAGCTAGTGCTCGTATCGACAGTCCGATATATATCAAAGTTCTGTACGTCTGCGCACTGAAATGTCTCCCGTATACCGTTTACCATTAAATTTTCTAATGCGATGAATACTTCCAGAAACCGTGCACAGGTTTCAAAGACTAGAACGCAGTTAGCATAGAGCATAGCGCATGTACTTTTCCACTCTCCTGTGGTGATTGTGTGTGTTATAATGAGCGCCGAAGAGCACTTAAGCTCACATTTAATGAGCGCCTCATTCTTTTTCCCGAAAAACATCTCCGAACGCATTCGCTCAACGCTTTCTTTCAGAAGTTACGCCACTTATGTGCCTAAATTGATAGTATTGAATGAATCTATTCTGATATTGTTGAAAATATTCGCAAAGATTGTTACTCTTGCAACAGCTTTAAATGAGCAATTGGTTTTCTGTCTCCTTTTACCCAGAAACACATAGGAGAAATCCGAAATTTGGAACGCGTGCTAACGGTGAGACCTCCCTTATTACTCCCTTGCCGTACTTCGTTAATTCTTTGCGCGCTTGCCCCATGTCATTAAAAATACTTGAACTTGTTATTACAGCACTGAAACGTAGCATCACTTTTTCAGCCGACTATAAGGTTTAACACCAAAACGAGGCACAAAACGGCAGAAACCCAGGCAGAAATTAGTTTTTCACAATTCGATTTAATTTTAGAAAGAGGGATGCTCTTGTAGATAACAGTGCTCTCTCGAACATTAGTGATCCGTCGCCGCCATTCAAGGGCAGATGACCAGCAACGCATGCAGTCTAGTAAACCAAGTGTTGAAATTTCAGCAATCAAGATAGAGAGAGCGAAAACAAGAAAAAAGAACTCTGCAAAGAAAAAGGGACGGGCGTTAGAACTTTCTCGAACCCTTGACCAACACCTGGGGTTTACCCTCCCGTAGCTACCGAAACCCGTCGAAAGATATCGCACTTCACCTTTTTCTATCTATTAACTGTTTCATAGTAGTGAATAGATAAAAAGAGGAGAAATTCTTCCAATAAACCACTCGAGAGCATAACCAGCTTTTTCACATCCGTTATAGGCAGGATACTAGACTACATGAAGCGCTGCTCAGAGCCCGGTCGTTTGTGCGCTGTCAAGTAATTTTATCAGCCCTTGTTAGCCTGAAAGATGACCGGCTTGGCCTTCGCTGTAAGATGGTATGATGCAACCTATAGAGCTGCTGCCATATTCGGAGTCAAGCACGTTTCACCTACGCCATCTCAGCCGTGCTATACGCCATCCGGTCATGCCTGTTGCCCTGGGTCCACATAGTGACAGTGATCACCACAGCTATAGATACGTTTAACGACGGGCCACAAGGACAGCGAAAAACTTGTTCAACCCGGAAGGCTCTAGAACCGAACCTTCATTACGAATGTCGGGATCTCGTGTATTTTAGTATCATTGAATTAAGTCCTGCAGCTTGGCCCTCTTTCTTCTACGTGTAGGCGCTGATTATGGTAGAACATGTTCTTCTCTTGCTTCTTTTATTTCATGGCATATTTTATACCGCCCCAAATATTATTTATTTATTGGGCAGCCTTCGATGCTTTCGTAGAGCGAGCAGGTAATTGCTTGTTTCATCCCACAATTAAAGTCGTAATTTTCTTTAAATAATCGAGATTTAATTTAACAAGACGGTTGAGAATGCTTATCTTTTGCCAATGACGGCAGCCGACGAGGTGTTAGCTGAGGTGCCGCAGATTTAAGAATTGTTCTTAAGAGCACAGATGAGTGACCCGGATCCTGAATTTGCCCCACAGTTTGTAGATACCAGAGGTTGAGGCTGGAAAGTGTTCGTTTTCTTGCTGTGAATCAGTACAGCGTCTGCATTTGGAATGAGCGACTGCAATCGGAAGACTTGTCTTTACGTTTAGGTATTTCAACTTTTTCGTATGGTCCATGCCCTAACTCCTTTTTTTATTGTAAACAGTCACGGTGAGCGATTACTGTGAGGGGCTGAAACCTGGCCCCCGTTAGCCATTGAGAATCATCATATCATCATGCTCATGGCAGCCAATCAATGCTCCAGGTATCTGCGATCAGATTCTCGCAACTTCTTCTAAATTAAGTGCAGTTTACTGCTTCACACTTATCTGTGACGACTCATACAATTCATCAAATCCGTCATCTAACTGATCGCCATCATTGACCAGCGCTCATGTATAGCGTTCTATCGCAACATTTTTTTTTCTAAATACGGCACACCAGCTCCACGACCCGCACCCCTCAGCCATCTTCAGTCTCTTTTAGCGCCAATGCATTGCATCAGAATTTCTAGTCACTGTCAGCAATGGCAGTTGGAGTCGTCATCATCTAACTTACAAGGCAAAGGCCTCTCCCATGCCTTTCCAATAAACCCTGTCCTTTGCCAGCTGCATCCAGCGTATCCCCGCCCAACTCCTTAATCTCATCCGCCCACCTAACTTTCTGCCGCCCCCTACTACGCTTGCCTTCTCTTGGAATCCACTCCGTTACCCTCAAGGGCGAGTAGTTGATCGCTCTTTTAGCTTTTTTCACCACTGAGCAGGCACGCGCTGAAGCCAAAAATTAAGTGATCAACTAGATGATGTCATTTACGTGTTACGACAGATCTGGTAAAGCCTGCGAGCGTGACCGCGCCCAGTTGATTATGCAAACGCATCAAACATCGATCTCTGGTTAAGTCGTCCTGTTAGCACGCTTTCGCTACGGACAAATTTGCCCAACAAGCCATCCAAGCACATCATATTTTAAGCCTTTCTGAGAGGCAATTACCTGTCAAGTGAAAGCTTCGATCGCCATACACGCGGTTAAAACTCCTGCGTAACGTTGGTTAACCTCCCTGCCTTTCCTCCTCCTCCTCCTCTTCCTCCTCTCTCCTCCCGTCAGCCTGTCATGCGCTTCGTGGTATTAATAAACCTGCGGTCTTTTCAAGGCCAAATATAGAACTCGGCCGCTTTCTCATCTAGCCAAAGCAGGTAGGAAGCGCGGTTTCTTAAGAACAGCTTTTTAAACGCGGCCATGCAAGCCTAAGAGCATGGGTTAATTAAAAATTACAGTTCTGTGCACTCTTTTTCATGGTGTAATGCTGAAATCACGAGAAATACGGCGCCCAGAGTTAATGTAAACCTTGCGGTGATCTCAAGAGAAATAATTCTGCTCTCTCAGGCTGAGCCCTGAAAGAATGACCCTGTGAGGTGCAGAGAGAGAGAGAGAGTGGAAAGACGAACGGAAAGGCAGGGAGGTTAACTAGGCAACGCCCGGTTGCTACCCTGCACGTGGGAAGGGGAACGGAGGGGAGAGATAGAAAGGGGAAAGTGGTGAGGAGAGACATTTGAAAAACGAAAGCGGTGGCTCTGAGGTGGTATTGACGACGATGATGATTGATGATGAAGGAAATTTTGCTGTTGTCTAGGAGGGGGGGGGGGGGAATGACGATGATCGACGTAGTGGTTGTGCCGCAATGAAAATTTCAAGCAGATGTCCCGTTAAAGCGCAGTTTAGTGCAGCCGATTATTCAAAAACATTTCGCGCCGATAATAGCATTAAGAGCTCTACCAAGTGTTTCACCTAAGATGTTCTGCGCTTTTTAAAAGCAGGCTTTTTAAGTTAAAAGAGAGCTTTTTCCGGCCTAGCGTTGTCAGTTGTGTAGTGCATCAGAATACAGCTAACGCGTGCTAATAAGTAGGCTGGCTAACTAATATAGAATACTTAACTTTTTAACTATTGCTGTTAGTCTCCTTATTTATTGAGAGGCGTGGAGAGCACTGTAAGTGATATCTATATCAGTTTTAAGAATTTCGAAAACGCAGTTACCCTCGGCGCTGTGGCCCACCAAATAAGTGTTGGCTATTTCAACTAGTTACATGCACCGGAGGGGTGGCTTTGCCTGCATGCTTTTCGAAAGCGCGTGTATTTTGGGCACTATATAGGCAAAATTTGCTGGGCCACAGCGCCGAGGGTAACTGCGTTTTCGAAATTCTAAAAACTGATATGGATATTATAGAGGGTGGGCTACACGCCTCTCAATAAAGAAAGCGACTAACAGTAATAGTAAAAAAGTTCACTACTCGATATTAGCTAATCAACCTACTAGTTAGCACGTCTTAGCTTTATTCTCATGCGCTACACCGCTTGTGACAGTACGCCGAAAAAAGCGCTCTTCTAACTCAAAAAGCCTATTTTTAAATATTGCAGAACGTCTTAGATCAAATAATGCAAACATGAACTGTACGCCTGACAAATGCGTCATTTCGAAGTACCCGTGCTAGGTTGTTCATTTTTAGCGTTAGCAACTCAAGTAAACCTTTTCTACACGCTTTTCTGTTGTGTCGTTCTTTCTCTTTCAATCATGTGCGGCGTCCAATATACAGAGCTGAGAACTTGCAATATAGAAAACGCAAGACGGCTTCTTTAAAGTGCGTCCTCACAAGAGACGTGCCAATGACCTCTCGTTGATCAAAGGGAGGAAAGGACGCGAAACGGACCTCATGAACATCACTTTAATTGAAGGCCTCGTTGCAGGGCTTCGTTCAACTTCTATTCTCTCTTGAGCAACAAAAAAAAACTTATCCGTGCTGTCTTAAGCGAAAACGAGACTTTCAGCTTCCTGATAAAAACTACACTTTTCACCGCTATACACTGCACTTTTCTCCGCTTGTATTTTCACTCTCCCTTTCAAAGCCCATAGAACTCAGGCCAATAGGTTGTTCGCCTTCTTGTACCGCAATTTATTATGACGATCTCCGGCTACTTCGTCTCTGAATAAATGTTCTTTGTCGGCATTCATTTCACTCGTCATCATAAAACTCGTCTCGCGCCTCTCATATCCATTCTTTTACTCCTTGGTCGACGCACCGACAAGAAGAGCTCCTATAATGCAGTCGTTAAAGGGGTTTGAAGTCAAGCCCGGTCCATAAATCAATACACGCTTTTCTTTCTTCTCCATCTTTCATCTCAAGTCCGTAAAATTACATTCGAAGCTGCCTAGGCTTCGGCTTACATTGACCACGGGTCTCGCTTTTTAGATGTAGGGAGAAAAGAAGCTTTTTTTTTTTGCCGTCTCCAGAGGAGGCAGTTCTTTTCGGATTCCCAACGTAAAGGATGAAGAATTTATTGTGTACAGGAACTCAATTTGTTAAACTACGAACATACAGCTCTTTATATTTACTGAGCTCGCCGGGCTTCATAACCGAGCTGCCGCAATGGTGCACCGATATATATTTTCCTGAAAGATTGAGTGGTCTGGAGTTTCCAGCTTGTTTTCCAAATGCTCGTTGGGAGGATCTGTCTCACGCAGCGCCAAATATTTCACGAAACGCACAGCCGTGTTTGAATCTGACATGCAGCAATAAAAGGTGCACAATTTAGTAGAGAGTGCAGAATAAATGGCTCCGCAAATCGAAGCACCGAGTGTGTTTGTCATCGTCAATAGATTTCACATTTGGATCAATCCTTCAAGCTCATCAGTTAATTTACGTCCGCCTTTTAAAGTTAATAAGTAGAAGGAAATACTGCTGCTGTACTGAACAGAAAGAAGTGTATCAGAACTAATGGTCGAAATACATGACGCTTATCTCTCAGTTTCGTTTACGCAACTACAAAGTTTTTTTCCGGAAATGAACGCGCGCGCAGTGGACGTTTATTCAAGTGCTACACTCACAAGAAGCAGAATAAATATTGATGCCATGACCAGATGCTAGGCGTGTTCAAGTTGTCATATTGCGCAACTTGTTGCCCTTAATTAAGAAGAAACGTAAGAAACACTGGATAATTGATCACCGCTCTCCTGCTAGGCAGTTCTGCTGACTCCGATTTTATCCTCCAAGTTTTCCTACCATAAGATGGCCGCATAATATCCGAACAAAAAGACTATTTTTGGCAACCTGCCTTCCTATACAAGCGCCACGTGCAAAAGAAGCTTTAATGCATCATAACAACTATCAGTGGATAATAATTGGTACGAGTCTAATGATCTGCAATACGGCAGTATTAACAACAAACGGTACTGCAAAATACAGAGTCTTAAATATTCGGAATAATCTTTATACAGGAATATTGCATCCTGGATTGTCATTTCATGGTTTGTTGCAGCTAACATTTCTAGCTGTCACTGCTATATCTTATTGCTCTGACATACTACGCACGCAAGAACAGGAGACATTTTCATAATAAAAAAGCCTCTGAAAAATCGCAGTTTTGTGAGTCTCAAACAATGGCCACTACTGTTTCGCACCGTTAAGGTAGCCTGACTTCGAAACGCGTGCTAGAACGCAGTTTTGTTTTCTACTGTTGCTTCTGACAAACACGTTTTCCTTTTTTTTCTGCGTTAGTTATTACTTTTACATATACTGCTAAAGTATTTCCATAAAATCAACCAACCATGGCGTTAAAGCAGTAGGTTTGCAAAGGCCATCAGAGTGCCTAACAGTTCTGTAGTTGCGTCTTCTCAATGCAGAAAATCATTATAGGATGTAATTTTACTTTCCCGAGCCAGTTTCGCCGCGATTCAGTCTTCCGTGTCCACCGGTCTTCTCATACGCACAGGTGCACACCTGGTCAAAGGTCATCATCATACCCCGCTTTGTACCTGTGCTTCTCCTGTGCAGAGGTGCACCCGTGGAATTTTATTGACGATGAACGTTGTGTAACAGCCCAACATCCAGTTAACTGCACCAATACAAGTGTTGGATAGCGGTGAAGCACCATCGTAGTATTCACAAAGATGATAGTCTCGAGTAATAGTAAATGACCCTTTATTAGGATTCTCGCTAATAGAAGGCTGACGAAAAGGTACCTACTGCATAAAGGAACCCCCTGCTGTAACACTGATTCGTCTTCGTTCTATTTCAGTGAGCAGTCAAACTTAGCGGTCCAGCAAACAATTCCAGTGTGATCATTTTGACAATGCCTATCTCTCGGCGTTGATGAACGCTAGCGAGCAACAGGTCTTGACTTTCTGGTATTGCTGCGCCCGAATTCTACGCCGTAAATCTTCCTCACTGATAACCAGTCGCAGTCGTCTTACAAGCCTAATAAATACCACCGTTGATGAAAACTTACCAACACGGTATCTACGTTCAATCTTCAACTATTCATCAAGGCTTTTTCCACAAAGAAAATTTAGAGGAGGGCTTTTTTTTATAGCGAGCGTTCAGTGGTCTCGCACTTTCTGACACACAAAAAAAAATAGTCGCATGAATAGCCCAACCTTTTGCCTGCAGGCTTAGCGTAGCGAGGGCATTCCCGTATATTACTACACTTGTAAAACATACATCCCCGCCCCTTTCCCACGAACACATCTGCTTCTCATCAACACAAGAACGTAATAGCGTTTCGCTTTTCTATGATTGCAAACGGTGCAATTACGCCGATGGACCGGGTGCGTAATACGGGGCAGAACGTAATAAGGACAAAAAAAGAAATGAGACCTTGTTTACGAAGCGTGGTCTACGCCACGTGCTAATGGCGTAGTGATAACGACCAGAAGGCGCGGACTCGCACGGATGTGTGGCACTGGCCAACGCGTGCAAATGGGCTTCCCAACACCTCTGAAGACTCGAGCGAGGTCTGCGCTCGTGGCCGCTATGTACCGAGGTGCGCGGTCATCAGCGCCTCTGCGTGACATGAACTTCACCTACGCCTGCGTTAAAGTACGGTACAGTACGTTCACAGGCTTCCGTTTTTCAGACAAGGAAGAATAATGACACCACGAGGAAACGCGGCGCACGAGTTTTTCTTCAAAAAATAAAAGTGTACACGTGTCTGTCTGGCGTGATTCTCACCACAATCCGCACCCGAAAATGCCGCAACAAAGCTCATTAAATTCTCCCGCGGTACTTTCCTCTGAGTTCTCGTCCTGAAGCTGCCATGGAATGAGCGGTGGAGTGGATTTGCGGGCTGCGCACTGCACACACACAAAAAAAGAGAACGTTACGCCTGCCGGACTTAAAGAAACGAGTTTTAGGCCATGTCATAAAACAAAGCGGCGTGTCTCAACTGCAGAGCATCGCAGCACATACGCGGTGGTGGCAGATGTTCACATTCCCCTCGATTGCGCACTTACGCGTGAACATTACATCAAGAGATTTTTCTGCCCGCCTACACGCCACCATGTTACATCAGTGCGGCGTTTTGCGCCCGCATAGTCTCAAAAAAAAATGTTGGCATTTTTCTTCCTTCATACCGTTAATATTCTAGATCCAGCACGCATTATCAGTCGACACCACAAGGGGCTCTGTTTATTGGTATCCTTATAAATCACACATCGTGCGCGTGTAGGCACTGTCAGCTTCAAGCCGTCATCAAACTATTCATTAACGACATACAACCATTTATGAGAAGAAACTCGTAGCTTTTTATAGCGGAGACCAGCTCATCTCATCGGAAAACTGCAACAAGGCTTGGCGTTAGGGGACTTAGTTGAGGTCAAAAGAAACACGTTGGCGCGGATACTTTAGACCGACAAGTATAAGAAAAGAAAAGGAATGCACTCATCTTGTGTCCTCCTCTGGATGTTTGTCTCTGTGCAAATTTTTGACCAGCAAGTGTTGTTTCATGTAAAATTTGTCCACAAGGCTTTCCTGCTAGATGCACCAATATACCATGACAACTTTTTCAGCGGCAGTGGTAAGGCAGGGGTGAGTGTATTTGATCGTGAAGAAATTTGAGACAAACCCTAAAATAAAAAAAAACTTTTTGTAAAGCGAAGCAAGAATATCTAAATACCTTCTTTTCGCACCCAAACATGTTTTCACCCCAATGATTCGTACCAGCACAGCACACACCCCTCGACCCCCCTCCGGAGATCAAAACAATCTTCTCTGAGCGAGATAAAACTAGTAGCCTCCTTTTCATGTTTGCAAACCTGGGCTGCGATTGTCATCGTCTCCGTGGATGTGTGCTGGGCAAATACTCTTGTACTCGTATATTGAAATGTCACGTCTCTATGACGACTACTAAGTGTGGGCTGCGCGGAAGTTTCGGAAGTTTAAGGCGTTTCGATGTTTACAGGAGGTCTTGAGTTCTGCTTTCTACACCCCGGAACCGATACCTCCGGAAAATAGAACACCGGGTGAGGCGATTTGTCTTGAATGCTGCTTCGCTAAAATTCACAACGCCTAACCGGCGGCGACCGAATCAGCACCCTCCTCTGCCGCCGTGACAAGGGTGGGGCCACCCGCCCGCACATATGCCTCGAGCAATATGCAAATGAGGGGCTTTTAATAAAGGGCGTGACGTGTTCCAGTCAATCACTATGATATCGGCTCATACAGTATGTTCTACAGGCGATGCTTCTAGCATTGTTATTTTGGAAGGCTTCTATGAAGGCGAAATTCTAGAGGCCCGTGTACTGTGCGATGTCAGTGCACGTTAAAGAACCCCAGGTGGTCGAAATTTCCGGATACCTTCACTACGGCGTCCCTCATAGCCTGAGTCGCTTTGGGACGTTAAACCCCCATAAATCATTTCGAAAGGCCTTGTGACACCTGTGCGCGAGATGTAATGATGCTTTAGCGAAGGCATTCACCGAATATAAGAATGCTTTTTGTAACCCTTTTCATATACTCAGTGCGTGAAGTTATTAACGCTTATGAATCATTTCATGCTTATTAGATATCAAAGAGCTCTATGTAAGGTATGATTTGTGACACCACTGACAAGTTTCAGCAAGCTCGATATCATACGGTGATAAAAAAATGCATTAATGACGCGTGGAAAAATAGTTCTCCGGATAGAGCCTAGTATGCAGACAATAATTCCTTGCCTCCTGTTTGGTAGTGACCTGTGCGCATAAATTCAAAATCTAGTTCAGATGCCTGAGGCTGTTCGTCTCAAGGTATCTTAGTGGACAGTCACCTTGAATGCACTCTCGCTGATTGCGGCAGTACAAGGACACCCGCCTATAAGAACCCGGAGCGACTTACCATAATAGCTTTATTTGGGAGCCCCACTACAGATATCTTTCTCAGAAGCTGTTTGTGAGGATGATTTTATACGGGCGTCACTGCTTTTACATGCTTAAATCATTCTGCGCTGCTTTGACGCGAACAAATTTATTATTCTATTTGTAATTTATCATTAAGACAAAGTCTGAAGTGTATGTCTAAGGGTATTCATCTTTTTTTTCTCTTTTTTCATATGGCCAGACATGACCACGGCAAGCACAGCTTGAAATTCTTCGCAATGAAGGCTGGGATGATTTTAATTCCACGTTTCGTTTCCCGTGAGAGAAACATGATAAAATGTTTTAAATAAGAAGGGGAGGATTTCTTGGCATTTTCACAACACTGTGAAAGCTAATAACCAATGCGTTCAACAAACTGACACTGGCACAATTATTCGCAAAGGCTTTGACTGCTATGAGCATTTATCAGACCATTGAAGCGGTCCTCCAGTCTAGGACATGAGGCGTGGAAAGACCGTGATGCAAAGGAACGTGCAATTTCAGCTAAGCACCGCAGCGGTGGCCAAGTGGTTGATAATCCGCCTCGCATGCGGGAGGTGCGGGGTTCGATCCTCAGTGCCGCCGGGTACCCACCGGTGATACAATGGGTACAAGCTTTCCCCTGCCTGGTGCTCGGCTGCTTTAGGGTGAAATGTTTCAGAGACTGGTATTTGACCCCACCTTGAGAAATCGAAAATACCTTGCTCCATGACACTCTTTGGCCATAGACGCCCTTGCGCCATACAGTTTAATAGTAATCAGTTTCAGCTGAGATGATATAAAAGGAACGAAAGTGTAGTCAGATGTCATCCCACAGCCATCACCTCCGCATTTCAAGCTCCAATCAGAGCAGCTAATGAGGTTTGAAACAATGGTTTTGGTCAAAATCCTCTGCTTCATACAAGAGCAATTTATGAGCGTTCATCGGGTCAATGAAGCAGTGCATGCAGAATGTGATGCAGGGAAGTCTGCACATCAGTGGTGAAGCTTAGCAAAAAGCCCGCAAGGTGTTTTAAGCTTCCCGTAATAAGGCCCGTAGTACGGTCACACGGTTAAGCCAGCAAAACTTGTTAACACCAAGAGAAGGTATTATCTTTACATCATATCCAAATTGCTGATCATAGCTGCACGCACATTTATATGCTGAAAAGCCGCGAAGCAATATTCCCTTCTTTTCTTTCCTTCTTTAAGTAGGCGCACTGAATGAAGTACACATGTACCATGACACTATTGATGCTTAGTGTTCTGAATAAACCATGATGAATTACACGTTCTAGTTCAACGCCCCCTCTCTCGCCCGTTACAGGCGCGTCTTTGCTGCTGCATTCTTTCTGGTAGCATTATCTTTCCAGTGATTCAGCCGCCCCTCTGGTTTGTCAGAAAGCTGAAAGATATCCTTTTTTTTCATTCTCTTCGTATATAAGCGCTCTTATATATCCGGGTTGCAAAGCCATTTCGAACGACACTTGTTAAATGACCGAGCGGGCCCTTGTAGTCATCAATACGCCGCCCCGCTTAAAAAGTGGCCAACCACAGAGAGATTGTTGCGTTGGGTGAATCACAAAGTGCCGCGTGCCGCAGTCCAACTGCTATACGAAGAAAAAGGAAACTACTCCAACTTCTTTCATAAGAGAGGAGTGTGTAGTAGCTGCTTCGTGAATTGGAGAAAAAAATGAAAAGATCGACCTTCTCCTTCGATGTCTACAAGCTGACAAATTGAATTGACCACGCCGTTCGCATTTGCTTCGCCCGATGCCTCTTTTCAATGGCGGCGCAGGTCATTGAACTTGCGTTCATTGTGCGCTGTTACAAGCTTCTTTTCATGTGCGGGGACCTCCCTGTGTGCACGGTGAGGGCGCGAAGTTGCAAACGCGTAGGACCCGAATAGCATCAAATTTCTTTTTCGATAACGGCAGCTGTACTCCTCCACGTTACACACGACAGACGCGGTGAGAGTTTTTTCAGCAAACGTAATTTAATTTGACGCCGCCTTCCCAAACTTTGCTTCAGCTGGCAGAAAGTTACGGCAACGAGCTGATTTTAGAAACTTTCCACATACGAGCGTCACAGGAACACAAGAAATAAATATAAACAAGTAGACGGAGCGATTCGAGTTTCCTTTTTGCTTAAGGACGGGAAAGGTGAAAGCAAGCTTCGCTACTGTTTACGTAACCTAGCTCTGGAGGTGGAAAAATTCACGAGGTCGCCGCACCAATCAGCCGGCTTTGCGATGTCAATGTCCACCAAAACGTCTCAATCCGGCGCGGTGAAAGCGTTTATACTTGCGCGATTGACTCCGTAGTGTTACTCAACAGTGACGTAGTGTTTCAACAAGCGAGGCGGTGATGGAGGTCTTTTTCATTTCGTGCCGCTTCGGTTGAGTAGCCTCGCCTGCACCAAGACGTGAAGTGCACCAAGACCTGAAGTGTGTTTTAAGAAGGGTCCACGTGGTGCTTTCTGGGGAGGGAAAATTTGAATTGCTGATAAGACCGAGGCAGTGCACCGAAGAGGCAGGAGGAGTACATTAAGTACAGAGAAACGTAATACAAGTTCTTCTTGCTTCACAGGTCTGCTCCTTTTAGCTAATCGATGTGACGTTTCACGAGATATCTAATAAAATCACCGACCAAATGTTCAGAATGTTCTTTTTTTTTTACTAGGAAAGCAGCTCCTATTTGCTGCGTATAGGAGTTATGTGGCCTGATCAGGCCGTTGTACGGGTGCTGATTAAAGCCCATTTCATCGGACCCAGCCATAGAGGAATAGACTAAATACTTTCAATCCTTCAGTCAAAGCAGTACTGCACTCAAAATGCGAAACTCCCGGCGTCTTTCTGTCTGCAGCCTCCTAGTGTGAAGCCTATGCACTCTCCAGAAGCAACGCCCACCAGCAACTTCACCATCACACCCCCATAGCTAGGGTGCTGCCCACCCATCCACAGTCACCCTCGACTCACCCTACTGCCACCGTCCCGAAACACCACCCTCGGCCCATATCTGCCCACCTCTATCATGCAGAAAAATCCTGTCGCGTAGGTGAAGCCTAGGCCTAGTGTAAAAGCGTTCATTCGAGTGAAAGCGTCAACGTAAACGTCGAGGGTAAATCAAGCTGCTATCGCAAAATTGCCGCATCAGATGTCTGATTAAACAGTAATTTTTATAACTGTGGCAAAACGAGGCTGAAAAAATAGAACCCAAGGTACTGTTCGGTCTTGGAAAGAAGCATGAGGTGTAAAATGCGTCATACCTGATGTGTCTTCCATGATAGCATTTCTTGCCGTCTGTCTCAGTGAATAGGATGTGCCCTCAAGGGCGTACTTGTCGGTAACTCTTCGAGATGGTGATTCCGCGGAAGCGGTATATTTTACCGCTTTTTTTTGCAGTGGATTTTTGAGTTTTGCACGGAAAAAAACAATAGTGTTATGGGGATGTTGGCATAGAACATTGTTTGCTCAGGGGTAAAGTGAGCAGTGTCCCTCCTCCCCCTCGGCGTTTAAAGTTGCGCCGGCCCGCAGTCTTCCCATCGCAGTCGGCGTATACAAACCGTCAACCAGGCTTAGGGTAAAGTTAAAACCCACAAATATCGAGGGTCGAATGACACGAGAAAATAAACAACACCAATTTCCCATAACCTTAAAACGCCACACCCGTGCATGAAGATGAAAATTTGCAAACGAACGTCACATCATGTTCGTCGTCTGATGTTTCGTCTCTCGCTTTAGCAAAGCCGGCGCTGTTCATTACTCAGAGAAATGCCAGATAGCCTTGATATTCGCTACTTTACGGCCGTACACAATGTGGGCATGATCTAATTATTCTTACAAGATGAACCGTCAGAGCTTTCCGCAAGCAGTTCAATACTGGAGCTGCTCGGTCTGCCTCTTACCCTTTTTTTTATTTCTTCTCGCATGTTGACGGCGGAGGTCATTGCCACTACAGGTTACAAATGTTCTCTCTGCGAAACACACACACACACACACACGGTAGTCGCCGAGGGAGCAAGTCCGCCAAATTAGTTCCTTGTGTGGGAGGCTTACCGCACCACAAGGAAGCCATAAATCGAGCCGATCGGCCGAGCGGGTTAGCACCCTGGGTTGCAGCATCTCCGGGGTTGCAGTGCAGCGCATCGTTTGCTCTGCTTTAGCGGCTTAAGACCCGGAAATACGCACACAAACTGCGCTCCAAGCCACAGCCGTGACTCCTCGGCGGTTTAGTGTATCCGATGGAAGACAAAGCACCGCTCCGTTTGCAGGAAAAGCAGCACTGCAAAGCCCGGGAAGCGCTGACATTCTTGACTTGACGCGTTCATTGAACCTTGTGGTTTCACCTTCGCGCTGGGCGCAACAGTCAATTCACTGGTCTTCAGTCTTGCGGCCAAATTACTAACGCAAATTTATTGGTGGTGAACTTAATGTTATAAAGTTAGAAGCGAAGTTTGAAGACGATTATAATTTGCATATCTTTGTCGAAGGCCCTGGGAAACTGGGCTCATCGAGCGGTAGTACTGGAGGCCACGCGGCTTCTTCTGCAGTACTTGATATCCGCAGGTCTAAAAAAATTCACAGGGATACTTGATTGAATTTTATGTAGGAAATGCTCTAGCTTTAAAAGCTGTTGATGTCTTTACATCTAGTTCGGTGACATTCTGTCTGTATTGCCACATCTGTCTGCACAGAACCAGACATCGCTTCGTGAAATCTTGTTGCCGGTTAGACGTTTCCCCGAAGGTGCTGACACGGACTCAGTGAAGTTACATCGAATATGATAGTTAACACTTCCAGTCCTGAGAATTACGTAATCGACGACGCATTTTTTTCTGATCAGGATTCTGGCGCTATGGAATTAAAAGCACTTTAGCCTCTGAACATACACCCATTTATGTGCGCGCCTATAAACCTTCTTTGCTTAATATCTCTCTCTCTCTCTTAATTTCTTTTTGTACCTTTTTTTCCTTTCCTATATGTATACATGGTAGAAAACCGTGGCCTTGTGCATTTATCCTCCCTTGGTTTCCTTTATCTGCTCTTTCCCTCCTCCTCTTTCTCTTAGTCTCTATATCTCTCTTACACCAGCTGACTCAGTGGCCTTGGCATTCGTAAATTCTAAGCTATTCACTAACGGGAATGAAAATTCAGGATATGTCACTTGTCGTCTTTTGTTTTTTAGTTTTCCGTCGCTCCTAAAATTTCGTTCTGCAAGGGAGTTCTGGAGCACGACCAGTTTTATTGCAGTGTGTGCTGTTCACTCTAAATTTGGCACATTGAACACTGCAACCGGAGACATTATAGCAAGAATACGGCTATAGGGAGCGCCGTGCGCATTGCTCACCGCTGGTGA
The DNA here is from genome assembly GCA_030143305.2 of Amblyomma americanum. NCBI lineage: Eukaryota > Metazoa > Arthropoda > Arachnida > Ixodida > Ixodidae > Amblyomma > Amblyomma americanum. Next base: position 192,773 of record JARKHS020031196.1, read on the forward strand.
CTCAGACTGCCAAATGGCGCACCACCAAAATAAGCCTGGATTGCTTTGTAGCGCGTCATGCCACGACGTGTAAAAATATGGCTCCAATTTGAACAGCTTTTTTCCAAACGTCTTCTTTAACTCTTCAGTTTTGCTTTACGCTTTTTTGTTATAGTTTTTTGGACCTATTTGATTTACCGTGTTCTTGTGTAATTGCTCCAGTTCGTTTTTTGTTTTCCTTTTCCTTGCTCGCTTTTTGACACACTCCCATCGTTTCTGTTCTGACGCTCACTGCTCTTCTTTTGTTAATTTGTTCGTGCGTGCTTACATCTTTCTTGTTTGCATACCACTTTGCCTTATCTGTTCGGTAATTGTTTTTTACTTATTTTATTTTGCTCTTAATGCAATGCAAACTTGCATTATATTTTTTTCTCCGTGTTTTTTTTCTGTTTCCTGTTTTCTTCGTGCCCGCCACACTTGTTTTATGTATGGCTTTGTGCGTAAGATTTTTTTTTCATACATCGCCAGTTGTATTCTTCAACAACGCGTTAGCTCAGCCAGGCGCCAAACCTGGAGGATTGAAATTGTTAACTACAATAACTAAGAGGGCAATCGATTGCTAATAAACATGCCAATCCGAAACCTACCTTATGTTAGAGCACTTACGAACAATTTTTTTGTTAAATTTAGAGCAGATTCACAATCTTCCTCGTCTGCTGGAATGCAAGTGTATAAACGCTTAGTGCCAGCGCGGTGGCTCAGTGGTTATGGCGCTCGGCTGCTGACGCGAAAGACGCGGGTTCGATCCCGGCCGCGGCGGTCGAATTTCGATGGAGGCGAAATTCTAGAGGCCCGTGTACTGTGCGATGTCAGTGCACGTTAAAGAACCCCAGGTGGTCGAAATGTCCGGAGACCTTCACTACGGCGTCCCCCCCCCCCCCCCCCCCATAGCCTCAGTCACTTTGGGAAATAAATATATTCCATTATTATTCGATTCGGTGGCGAAACTGCACTATTCATATTCTATTCAGTTTTGAAGAAGCACTACTCACAATTTCCTGGTTGCAGTGCATTCTGCATAATTTTTTTTCTTTTATGCGCACATTTTTGTTGTGTTGCAGCGTACGGGCACAACCCGAGATTTTTGGTACTGGCTTGACGTCCCTGTTATCACTAGTCTGAAAGCAATGTGCCTATAAAGAGCGCATTTTTCACCGCAAATGTGACAGTTGACCACGCTACCCCAACGCACTGCTTCTCTCAACAGCTGCGCCTTCATACGCTCCACAATACTCCCAACATAACATCTTATTCCCCTTCTCTGAACATTGCTCCCCACCCGTAACCACTGAAGCGTCGCGCGCGATCACTGGTTTGTTGTGCCGTGTTTCCGCACTGCCTACGTCCTTCACCAGACCGCGGCTCTTTATTACGCGATAAAAGCGTCAAAACACGTACGGGGCCTTGGGCTTGGGCCCACTCTTCAGTGTTGGATGGCACAACGCTGGCGCCATCTCATTGGGACCGACCTTCGGGGTAGCGAATTCGGTTCGTTCGATTTGCTTTTTCTCGACGTTCTGCTGCTTCTTTAAGGGCCTACTTTCGTTCTGATCATCAATGTAGCACAGTGTGACAGCTCCGCATTGGACGGTTGTCACGACTGCGTGAAATCAGCAAGAAAAGAGCTTTTCGGAAATGACGCGAAAAGCACGTCCCCCACCACGGCGTCCGCGTAGCCGAAATCTTTGTGCAGCCAGGCGGTCCGTTGCTTCCACCCGCAATTTTCGCTTTTTTATTTTTTAGTTTTCTTTCGCGCTTGCTTTCAACGCCCGGCAGTCGTTACACAGCCTTGTGATATCATTCCTAGATTCCCAGTCGTTCAATAACAGCAAAAGAAAACGTTGCGCTCTTCTATTTTCTCGTCATGCGTGTTAAGTTACTTCTACTAACGTGATCGACAACGCATTTCAGACCTCCATTCAAACGCAAAAGAAAAATAGCAGTACTTGTTGAGTGTTATTCGCGTCCCCACAGCTCCTTTCGCGTCCTTTGGTCGTCTTTTGACAATATATGAAGCGTTCGTCAGCCCTTGAACACGGCCCTCCTAGCTCGACCACCGGAACAAAGACCTTGATTTGGTGTCGGAACGAGACGAACAAATGTCTTCATTTCTTTACCTCAAAATCGTGTTTTAACATACGAGAAAAGTACAAGACAACTGTACAAAAATACTTATATATGCCGCATTTAGATAGTTGGTGGCTTGAATACCAAAAGAAAAATGTCGATATATGTATCTGTGTGCGCGGTGTTTTAATAGATAAGGCTTTCGCGCTGGACTCGTACTATTTCCCCCAATAATCATCGCGTACGCCACTGCAGTGGGCCTCTGGCTGATAACGGGCACCGTACAAAAGAAGTAAGCGAAAAATAAATTAATTAATAAATTGCAGCGCTTGAAAGAGCGCCCTTCTTGTTTTCGTACCGAATGCAAGGTACTCTAAGTCACGCGTATTCCATATTAATGTGACGTTCTGCCATGGACTCTCGCGAAAATTTCGCACGTTGACAGCATGCGGATTTTGCCCGCCACTTGCAGCTTGCGTCCCTCTTTCCCACAAGATATGCTTTTTTATATGTTAAGTATTTACCCTCTGATTATGCCTTCTCATTAATGCGTCTCACTAGCGCAGATGTATGTTTTTTGCGGCACGAACTGCATAACTTAATCACCGCGTCCGTAGCCACCTCTTGACCATTGTTCTAGCCTGTTCTGGCCATTTCTCCTTCTGCGTCTTTCATCAACGTCAATCAGTGAGAAGCGTGAAGCTGTCACGTGACCTGCTAGCGGCAACGAGCTCGAACGGCTGCATGTTCCCTGTGACGTCACAGCGCATGGTTACTTGAGCGACTCTCATCACACGGGCGGCGTTGGTAACGATCAGAGAGCTGCATACTCACTGTAGCCCCAGAGCAGGGTCATGTGACAGGCGCTGATCACGCGGGGGAAAGCTGGTCACGTGATGGGTTGTAAAAAAAAAACGATGACAACGCCTTTGCCGTATGCGCCAGTAATGATATACTAAGAGTGGCGCTGTAAAACGCCTTTGTGCGCAAATATTCCGAAGAAGAAAGACGAAGAAATACACCATGCAAATTATAATTCACTTTTTTTTTCAAACACAAAATTCAACCTCGACTACCTTAGATGAGGCATTGTTTCACAATTGGTTGACTTTACAAGGCACCCTGGCCAATCCCCCAGTGTGGGTATGTGCAACTCCAGCGGAGCACAACAAAAACAACAACAAATGAGAGAGCAAAAAAGATAGGCACCGCGTCTCTGGCACCGTACCGTACGCCACAGTGTCAGTGGCAGATCTTTTTTCTATTGCGTTTGCCCCAACTGATTCGACTTAACCAATGTAATCCAACCCTTCAGCTCTTTATGGCACCAGGCTGACCACTAGGCTGACGACGCGCTTTAAGCAAAGTTACTTTCGAACTCAGTTTGTGTGTGCTGACTTGGAGGTTGAAACACTAATATGTTTAGATTCAACGCAGGATTCGCTGTTCATCCTTTCGACCGTTCAGATTTTCTTTCTTCGTTATGCATTCTCTGTAGCATTCGAACACGCGCTTTTATCCGCCCACACATAGTCTCACAGTGTCCGCAGTTCTTTTCTTCCCGCCTAGAGAGAGTTTGTTGTGGGTGGGAGTTTGTTGGTGGTCTCGTCGCATTCATTAAATTTCTGGGCTTTTGCCAACGCTGGCGTCGTCGTTCTTTGTATCCACCAGACCGACCTAAATTGGAACGCACGACACTGACGAGACGCAGGAAATTAAAACCCTAGACGCTTAGGATAAGCGAGGACTCAACGTAAACATGGCAAAGATGGTACGTTACCGTTGGTGCTAGGCGATTGCTTACTAGTCATGTAACGAGTGGGTCACAAATTAATATGCAGAAAATCAAAGTAGTGTACAACACTCTCGCAAGGAAGCAGCAGTTTACGATTGGTAGCGAGGCGCTGGAAGTGGTAAAGGACAACATCTACTTAAGACACGTGGTGACAGCAGATCCGCATCACGAGACGAAAATACCTTTAAAGGGGCTGTGAAGGGGGATGTAATAAAGTTGCGGCATGCCTGGGATATTTAAGCACGCCGCTTCACGCATAGTGCACAGCAAGGATTTTTTTAATGCGCTTTGTACAAGCTGAGTTATATGTAGTTAAAATTTTAATTTCAGCGTCTGCACGCCTTTCCCTCTCCTCTCGTCACTTTTTGCGCGCTGGAATGTAGGCGCTCCTTCGCCGACCCCCTTCTGGGAGCGGAGCTTCTCGACCCGCCGGAGAAGAGCGGTTTATTGGCCGCGGCCACGGTAGCTGCCTGACGTCTGAAAGAATCTAACCAATGGCCACCTCAAACCTTGTCTACGCAGATGCGGGAGAAGGAGGAGGGTGAGAGCATCAAAAAGTCGCCGGGAAGGGCTCGCCAACTTTGACGCGTGATTGTGAGTCGTCTGCTGTGTGTAGAAGAGTATTGTTTGGCTCTGGTTTTCATGGCAACCGACTGCAGTGATTGAGTTAATGTGCTCTCCTCGGAAGGCGTTTCAGAGCCCCTTTAAGGATAAAAAGGGGATGAAGCGCGTTTGGCCACTTCTCTCAGTCATGAATGGCAGTTATCAATATCCCTCAAGAGGAAAGTATATGTTAATCTAAAGTGAATATTAATAGTTTTACATAACTATTTTAGTTCATTAACTAATTAGGCAAACTTAAATGTAATCGCAGGAGCGCCACACGAAGGGAAACAATATTTCTCGATTTCGCCCAGTTCCGGCCCGCCACTTTATTTATATCCTAGGTTACGTGAAAAGCACTGTATATGTACAAATTAGGCGAACAGTCAGTGAAATCAAGGAGAGCATAGGGCGAACGCTTTTTATCTTCTTATTATTCTTTTTGCGATGCTAATCAACGGGAAGAAACTATTTGATGGCTCGAATGTTACTAATTAAAAGGCAGACGAAAAAACAACCACATGCCCTATATTGTGTGCAACCTAACCTTGAGAGTGATAGAGTGCATATTGTGTATGCGTTGTTGTGGTTGTTCCAAGAACTAGATAAAAAAAGAGTGATAATAAAACATCGGAATGCAAAACGTGGTTCGGAGGACGCGCATTAAGGTTAGGGCAAAAACTAAAATAACATTGGAAGCACCGTCGGGGATGCGTCAGGAAACGGCGTGAATTCAAACATCTTTCCTTTCTTTCACTGCGAGATAAATATAAAGAAAACATGATGTAAAGGAGAGTGCGCCGCCTGCATTAAACAGGGTCAAGGTCAAAGTTTTGCAAATGTAAATGTGATTTTCTGCTTCCGTGCTTTCGCAATGACTTCCCAACCTTCTCACTTCTCGTTTCATCTGAATGAGCGTCACGAAAGAAGCGGCAATAGGGAAGTGTCGGCGAGCCAAAGAATAGAGCAACAACAAAGCAGGAGAGAGACGCCACAAACATACTGATTTGCAAGACGCCACACACACACACGCTTTTTACGTCGCGTTTATTTCTCTTCTTCGAGTGTAGCTGCTGCTTGCGTGGCACCAGAATAAAGAGAGCTTCCAAGGAAAATGAAGCGCGTTTGTGGAACCAGAGAAGAGACCCTCGTTTCAGTTGGTCGTCCTCTCCTATCGAGTCTCGGTGATCATATCAAGGGCGTGAACGTTAGAGACAGTCGCCGGATTAGGTGGGCCGTGCACAATCAAACGTGTCTGGAACAAAGAAGGTGGTCGTTCTTTTTATTTCTGAATCCCCTCTCCATGCTGAGTTTTACACTTAGTTTTATGGTGAGAAGGATATGGAAGAAGACCGACATAAATATGGCGCAAAACGCCCAAAGTGCAGCGTTTCTGAAGATTTTACTCCGTCACTATTTTTCGTCTATTCTGTGCTATTACAGTGAAAGTTTGCATTGTGCGAAGTCTAGAACTGCAAAAGCGGGACAATACTATGTTATGGCTACTTTTTCTTTTCTATAAGAAGAAAACAAAAGAAAAGAGCACGAAAGAGTCTGCTCTCACATCTATCCTCCTGTTCTTACCCGACAAACCTTCAGGCACACTCATTCCTCGCACATCGTTCAGTAATTGCGCCATCGATTCTTCTCTTACCCCATAGGTCTCTTGTTTTTACGCGCAGCTCCTCAAGAAGAAACTCTTTTTATGTTTTCTGTATATTTTTTTCTCTCTCCGAGGCCTCGTACAAAAACCCTGGTTCCTCTTTCTTTATTCTGTCGTGATGCCGGTGCTATCTACTTCCGGTTGTTTGTTCAGTGCCGGCAGATTCGAAGCCGGGAAAAGCAGTTTTCTCGGCGTTGTCGGATCGTAACCAGCCCCGGGCAACGAGCAAAGTGGGCCAACTATTGAAAGCTCCGTCCTTCGCAGCTGAGCAATACGGTCGGCCTATCGACTCCTCAGTCTTTGTTCAGCAGACAGATGTCTCCGATGAAACCCTTTCTCAGTACTGGTTTCACCAGATTGCACAAGCTGTAGACGTTCTGCCAAGTGTGACGTTGGAAGGGTGAGTCTCAGGCAGGATTATATAGCTAAGTTTTCTTTTTCGTATCCAGGCAGGAACGGCGGAGACGGTATTTGATTAGGTTTAGTTATGCTGCTGAATTATTTAATCTAGCATCACGTTACAGTCTACCAGTGTGAGCATTTTGTACCATATCTGGCGAAGCCGCAGGCCCAGAAAGAGGCCATGACCGTAGCCGACGTGGGACGGGGACAAAGCTCGCTCATCACCGTCGCTCATTAGTTTACCCATTTAAGATAGTTAAGAAGGATCCCTGTGCCACTTAGAGCTCACTCGAATTAGATTTTCCAGGCCACGCGGGGAAGAAAGTGACCCCGAACAAAACGTCCAATTTTGCTAGTTAGCGCCCTGTAGTACATTGAAATGCGCTATCATATTAATATCACATTTAGTAGCTACTACTCGTCGTGAGTGCACAGCAAATAAGTTTGGATTGACAAGATTGGCTGCATTTAATCACGGGAACAACTTGCGAAATGGGCCTAGGCTAACGAGAAAGCGGTCGAGAAGATGCGAAATTCTGCACGCCGGATTTTTCAAAACTTTGCACCTCAGCCGACCTGGCGTCGGCAGACGTAGAGTTTTAGTTATCACAATTCGTTAGTGGTGCTATCATTTGCAAAGTTTAAGAATCGTTGTGCCCAGTGTACTTTAGAGAGAATTCTCGCCTAATGCTACACGTTCGGCATAACGCGACACTGTCGCATTCTGGGGGGACTTAAGTAAATACGATGGTTTTATTCCTCGTTCTAAACCTCTACCATCGTTTTCTCGCTCTCTTGAAAAGTCCGAACGTCCTAAAGCGAAAATACTGAATACTCCAATGCTATTTGCATGGGTGTTTAGAGGAGGTATTCAGATAATTGGATTGAGAACAGCTGACGGTAAAAATTAATAGACAATGCATTCCTAATTTCTGATTCGCTGATCGCAGTGCCTTGCTGAGTACCTCAGGAGACAAAAAGAAAAGTACGGTCAATGACATGTGCAGGCAAAGCCGAACGGTTCGCATAAAATTTAATATGCAGAAAACTGAAGTAATGCTCAATAGTCTTGGAAAGGAACAGCAGTTTATGATGGGCAGCGAGACGCTGGAAGTGCTAAGGATATACCTTTATACTTAGTGGGGCAGGGGGGGGGGAGATCCGGGCTGACGACACTGGGGTAACTAGAAGTACAACAACGGGGTGCAATGCATTTGGCAGATACTTTCAGATCATGAATAGAAGTTTACCAATATCCCTAAAGAGTAAAGTATGTAACAGCTGTACCTTACGGTGCTCACCTATGAGGCAAAAGAGTGGAGGCCAACACAAAGGTTTCAATTTAACTCGAGAACAACGCAGCTAACTATGGAAAGGAAAACTATAGGTGTCACATTTTGAAGCTGGAAGAGAGCAGAGTGGTGAGGGAACAAACGCTGGTTAATGACATCCTGGTCGAAATCAAGAGGAATAAATGGGATTGGGCAGGGCATGTAATGCGAAGGCAAGATAACCGCTGGTCCTTAAGGGTAACGGACTGGATTCCAAGAGAAGGCAAGCGCAGCAGGGGGCGGCAAAAGGTTAGGTGAGTGGATGAGATTGCGAAGTCTGCGAGCATAAAGCGGCCGCATCTGGCATAGGGCTGGGTTAGTCGTAGCTACCGGAGGGGCCTTTGTCTTACAGCGGGCGTAGATGATGACTGAATGCCGAGTAGCGTGCAGAATATATGAAGAAAAGTTTTAGAGAGACGTAAGTTTTGTGTTCCCAAAGGCGGCCACCCGATAACACTACAAAAAAAATTAGAGAATATGAAAAGCAGAAACTGCATAAATAGTCTACCCGCCGCGGTGGCTCAGTGGTTAGGGCGCTCGACTACTGATCCGGAGTTCCCGGGTTCGAACCCGACCGCGGCGGCTGCGTTTTTATGGAGGAAAAACGCTAAGGCGCCCGTGTGCTGTGCGATGTCAGTGCACGTTAAAGATCCCCAGGTGGTCCAAATTATTCCGGAGCCCTCCACTACGGCACCTCTTCTTCCTTTCTTCTTTCACTACCTCCTTTATCCCTTCCCTCACGGCGCGGTTCAGGTGTCCAACGATATATGAGACAGATACTGCGCCATTTCCTTTCCCCAAAAAACCAATTATTATTATTATTAAATAGTCTCGCCAACCTCGGCGTCGCACACTGCCCGGCGGGCCACAGCAGTTGCATGAACATCGGCAACACATGTGCAACAAAACAGTGCCTACTTCGCTCTTTTTTAATCTTTAATCTTTTTCTAACAATTGAAAGGGGGCTTGACAGCGTTCTCTGTCGCACTGCGAAACTTCAATGGAAAGTTGATTCGTGCACTCATGAGCGACGTTCCCTTCTAGAAGTACCAACGCGAAGGAACCTCCCGAAGGAGCCTCGCGAGTACTATTGCACTGTGTAAGAACAAGCCTTACTCTTGTACGTGCACAGGTTTTTTCAAAAGTTCCCAGGCCACAGGGTCTGCTTTTCATCGATATATCCTGACACTTAACATGCCGATAAAGATATCAATGTTCTCAGACCTTAGAACGATCCTTCTACCCTCTACAGACATGTTGAGCTGCGGGGATGTCGTAACTGCCTGTATATACTGCTCAAAAGCAGACCTTGTGGCCTGAGAATTTTTTACCGACCCTGTGCATGAAAAATACAAGCGTGCAGGCCCGCGGCGGCGGGACACGGCTTGTATACACACAGACAGGCGAGTCCACATTCACGAGAGGTGGACGGCGGACGGGTGTTGGGGTGTGCGGCTCGCGGTTTATTCGTAACGTCGGTTTTGGCCGTTGTTACACTTTACGCAATGTGAGGTCAGAAATAATGAATAAGGTTTCCAGGAGTACCAAAGAATACATAAAGCTCTCTGCCTACTGGAGCTGCTCGTGGCTTTTTTTCTTTGTTTTGTATTATGTCCGAGGCAGTTTAGTAATGTAAATAAAAACGCTTCCTTTAGGTTTGCATTCCTTTTCTCTAATTGAAACTTCTACTCCCAAATTCACCTTCGTATGCCTGTCCGCAGCTTGTCGTGCGTCTTCGTCCAGCCGCTTTGTTTAACAGACAACCAGTTTTCTTCCTTCCTTGCATTACCTGTGCGTTGTTGACCTCCAGGAAAAGACGAACGGACCGTGCTTCTGCCTCCACGACACACCTGTCTCCGTGTGCCCCCTCCATTACAACTCCAAAGTAACCCGGGTTTCGCCTTCCGCAAACAGATCGAAGCAGAGGACTAAACAAACTGAGTCTTCAGGTGGAAACACAATGTAGCCGTTTGCTCCAAACACAGGGCCCACAATCAGACGCTTGATTGCTTCTCGCGGTAGTTTAACTGGCACTCGTATACAACCTCTTCACGGACAGTCCATCAGTTCCGGGTAATTTAGTTCACTCCTCTCTTTAGATCCTCTCCGTTGGGTTTTTGTTATCTCACTAATTTGACTCCTGCGCCAGTGTTTTTCTACTACGGCCCGTTCTAAGTACACGGCGCGAGTGGTGGCCTACTTTCTCGGCCCCAGGTGATCACGGTGTGTTTTACCTAACCTAACCTGATTTGTATTCCCTTGAAGCTTAATGCAAACGGCTGGAATTACTGCGGAGACGGGTATTGTTTACTGGAGACCTGCTCCAAACATGCAGAATGATAGCTCCGCACAAACTTAAAGAGTGGACGAGACAGACCGCTACCAGCACACCGGCCTTTGTTTCAGAGAGTTGTAATTGAAGTTTCTATTCCGTGCACAAACACTCACGTGGCAATGGTTGTTTCTCGCAGCCAACAAACAGCCCTGGTTAGGAACTGTTTCGAAAAACTAGAAAAGAAGCTGAAGTGACAGGAGTTCACATCATTTGTATTCATTGAGAGTGTGGTGTTTTTGCCAACAACTAACGACGTTACACTTCAGTATAATCTTGACATGCGCTACTCTCATTTTTGTTTGTTTATATCGACGAATACGCCTTAAGAGGCAGGTTAGAGTCTGACCTGTGTCACCCATTTTACTCTTCTCGATCCTCTTAAGAGTAATAGGCCAGTTTGTCTTCACTCAGGCAGAGCTACTCTGCCTTTCTTTGTAAATAAGCCTCCCTGCCTTTGTGAGTGAGTCTTCCTCTCTCTCTCTCTCCCAAGAACGCCGCTATTATTTGTACCATACTGCTCACCGCCAACGACAGGCCTATAGGAATATGGCGGCGTTCATGAACAATATTTCCCCTAAATGAAACAATTTCTCTCTTAAGAGAACAATGTTAATCGATAAGACCATGCGTCCGCGCGTTTTGGAGTTTTGTTAATAGAATCAAAAAAGTCCACACAAACCCTTCGATGAGGTGCTTGTCTCATTGCAAGCAGCTAAACCATGCCAAAGCAGCAGCGAGTACGTCTGCCAGAAAAAAAAAAGACCACTGCATTTAGGCAGTAGGTCACATGCCGATCGTTGATTAACCTTCTTGTTTTCTGTGTGCTGTCAGGAATATGTTTCGCTTTGTTTAGATCCTATTCAGCTCATTCGTGGTTTCCTCCCTTCATGACATGAAGCGGATACCTACGCCGCTGGGTAATTAGCAGGTTTACCGTTGACCCAGATACTCTTCCGCGTAATCAAGGCAGTGCCGCGAGAATTCGTGATCCAGTGGCCCCTATACTGCCGATGACCCTAATCCTCGGTTGCTTGATTTACATTCCTCTTGCTTTTCTCTCGAACACAGGGGGTCACACTATTATTATTTCCAGCTCGCTCTACTAGCTACAAGCCACACGCATCCAACGGGTATTTTAGGACGCCTTTCAATGAAATATTTTTTTTAAGTTCAGGTTGATGCAACATCTTGCCACCTCCAGACAATCAGCGCCATGGCCGATCTGTGTTCGCTGAAAGGCAGCGCCCAGTAAGCAGCCATTCTAAAGCGTAGTCTTTTAACCTGTAAAGCCTCGCCAGGTACGCAAGCCACATTTCCAACGACGCACTCGGCTGTTTATGCGGTCGGTCAGTATTGCAAACAGGCAACAACGGCGAAACGATGCCGAAAAAATAAACGTCGTGATCGTCATGTCCAGCACCTGCCACCTTGGATTCAATACAGGACAAAAGCCTCTACCAATAACATGTTAAATATTAGCGCACAAATACAGATGTAATGAACAAAGCGCAGCTCATTCAATAATCACACGCGAACATCAGTACAAAATAACAAAAGAAAAATGAAAAAATTCGGCAGAGACACCTAAGACTGCTTACATGTGCGAATGAGAAAACATCAGAGTCCCTGGGTGCATTGTTTACGCCTAATGTTTGTAGAACATGCGTTACAGTTCTTTTCTTCAAGTTTATGAAAGCTACGGCGTCGTACAGCGTTCCGAGTGGTGTCCACACTCTTGTGACACCACCCGGAACTCTGTACGACGAACGGTTGCATCACAGTTTTGATGCAAAAGCCTGAAAATGCGTACAATCGGAGGTGCTTATGTCGTCGGATCGAACCCCTGTCGCAAGGTAGCCTCCAACTTGACAAGCTGTAAGCAACGATAAATTGTGTGGCACCACCCGGAGCGCTCTGCGACGAACGGTTGCATCACAATTTTGGTACAAATGTCGGGAACAGTGGCGCCACATGGAGCTTGGCCAGTGGCGAGTCTATGTATATGGACGAACGACATGTATATGACCGCCTGAAGTGGCGGTGCTCAGCTTGCTGTGTGCGTCATACGGCCGCTTCATGACGTCACCCTATTTTCCTTGCTGTCGCTTGCTGTTGCTTGCCTGCTTGTGATCTGCGGAGGTCCCCGCCCCCGTCCTCTAGGCCTGCGTGTCGGGGTCGGGAAGTAGGGGGCCTCCTTATCTGGTGGAATATTAAAGCTGTTATCATCATCATCATCATCATCTTGCTGTCGCTGGGATTTTCTGTACGATCTGCGAGTATACGCACCCACACACGCCTACGGCTTTCATCGCGATGGTACTAGTAATAATCATCATCATCAGCCTGACTACGCCCACTGCAGGGCAAAGGCTTCTCCCACGTGTCTCCAATTAACCGTGTCCTTTGCCAACTGCGGCCACCGTATCCCCGCAAATTTCTTAATCTCATCCGCTCACCCAACTTTCTGCAGCCACCTGCTGCGCTTACTTTCTCTTGGAGTTCACTCCCTTACCCTTAAGGACCAGCGGTTATCTTGCCTTCTCATCACATGCCCTGCCCAAGCCCATTTATTCCTCTTGATTTCGACTAGGATGTCGTTAACCCGAGTTTGTTTCCTCGCCCACTCTGCCCGCTTCCGGTCTATTAACTTTACACCTATCATTTTTCTTTTCATAGCTCGCTGCGTTGTCCTTAACTTAAGCTGAACCCTTTTCATTAGCCTCCACGTTTCAGCCTCATAGGTGAGTACCGGTAAGATGCAGCTGTTGTATACTTTTCTTTTGAGGGATATTGGTAAACTGTCATTCATGACCTGAGAGGACCTGCCATATGCGCTCCACCCCATTCTTATTCTTCTTGTTATTTCCCTCTCATGATCCGGATCAGCTGTCACTACCTGCCCTAAGTAGACGTATTCCTTTACCACTTCCAGCACCTCGCTATCAATTGTGAACTCCTGTTCCCTTGACAAACTGTTGGACATTGCTTTTGTTTTCTGCATGATAATTTTTAGACCCGCCGTTCTGACCTGCCTGTCTAACTCATTGATCATGCTTTGCAGTTCATCTCTTAAATGACTTAACAAGGCAATGTCATCAGCGAATCGCAGATAACTTAGGTATTCTCCATCAACTCTTATCCCCAACTGTTCCCAATTCAGGCCTCGGAATACCTCCTGTAAACAGGTGATGAATAGCATTGGCGAGATCGTGTCTCCCTGCCTGACACCCTTCCTTATTGAAATTTTATTGCTCACTTTATGGAGAACTATGGTAGCTGCGCTTTAAATGACGAGTATATAAGGATGTCCATATATACCCGTCAGCTGTAAATTCTGCGATTATAAGTTCTGCTGTGTATGTGCGTCCAGCAACTGTTGTGCACGTTATTCTATACCTCCCCTTTTTTCTGCTTTTGGCAGAAATGAGTGTGGTTTGCTCGTGACTGAGAACGCCGAACAAGTTGAATTGACCTGAATTGAATTTTATTTCTGAACATTTATACAGAGCACGTTTTAAACAGCATCTGGCTCCCTAGCTCAAAGCTAGTTGGGATTCATGCGAGTCATACCTAGTGAAATTAAGTGCAGGCATTAGAACAAACTATTTACATTACACATGTTGAAGGCTCTTCATTCAAGTAGAAAGTTGAAATCTACTTAACCAATAAAGGTGTGAACTAAAAAATAAGCATATACATAAAAATTCCAAGTCTCTACACAATCCGCCATATAAAACAAACCAAACTGCACAGAAAGTACACTTTCAACTCTCTGATTTATAATATCTCTTTTTAACAGGACTGGAAAGTTACTGCTTTGCTTCACGTCATCTGTAAGGACATTACTCAACTTCGTCGCCACATGAGCTATGGTCCTTTCTCCGTAGACATTCTAGTTATCGCGAATAAGGGTAACTCTGGCTGGAAGCCTGCACATGCTGCGGGAGATTGTAACACAGCATATTCCAAAATTCGCCCAGATCGATATAGACGGTTTTGTCGAACATTTTTTGTTCTGGCGTCACTTCAATTCAGCCCCAGAACACTTCCAGTTTGAAGAATTTGGACGGGCGAGTCACCTTCCCCACAGCCTTATCATAAAACGCACGGAATACTTCGCCTGCCGCGCTGCATTATCAAAGCCAGTGCGACACGCGTCGTCTGCACCGGCGCAAACCTTTTCAAATGCCGCGCCATTGATACCAAAAGCGCTTTGGAGCTAATATCATCATCAGCACACATGTTTGTTTAGAAACGGCGAAATCGTGTATATTGCTTTCGGAATCAACAGGGCCTACTCGGCACAAGCAATATGTGCATCTTGTAAGGCAGCAGTGAGCTGTTATAGATTTTTCTCGTTGGTCCTCTGTAGGACACCTTTAGAAAAAAGAAAACTTTTTTTTTCCTTGTCTTCGTTTGGCCAAGGCCAACGTTGGCTAAGACAGTCAGAGCAGAGGGCGCTGAAACAAGAGGTGTGGCGAAAATCACGTGACCTGATCCAATGACAGCATCACATGCAAGCTCAGAACGCGCGCTTGCCTTGCTCGCGGTATCAAAGGGCTTCGTTCCTTGATCGCGAGCGTGCTGCGCGGTGGGCGTAACCGCTCACAGGATAATCAACGCATCGTCGACGTTAGGCACAAGTCGAACGGCCGGCACTGTTCCTGAAGACACTACCCCTCCTGTGCGGCGGTGGCAGCCGCATATTTCCGCCCATAGCGGTCAAGAAAGCTGCGCACAGGCTAAGTTCAGGTCAAGTTTAGCGAGCCCCTTGCTCGAACAGACCTTTAGAGGTCTGAGTTATATACGGCCAGGACTCGCGCCGTGGTCACGACATGTCAGACGTCGACATTGAAGATGGCGCCGGCGAACCTTCTGCCGCGGGCAGAAGCGGCGACCAGCACACGACAGCCTCCAAGAACAAGAGGCTCTCTGTGGAGCGCATATACCAGAAGATGAGCCAGCTGGAGCACGTCCTGCTACGCCCGGACACTTATATCGGCTCTGTGGAGCCGGTCACGGAAACAATGTGGGTGCACGACCTCGGAGACGAGAATGGCGACGGGGGCATGAAGAACAGGACTGTCACCTTCGTTCCCGGCCTGTACAAGATATTCGACGAGATCCTGGTCAACGCTGCCGACAACAAGCAGCGCGATAAGAACATGGACTGCATCAAGGTATGGCTTGCGCGTTCCGGTGAGCGGTGTGAAACGCGCGCTGTTTGGCGGCAGCCTTAGTCCTCTTCGACCGTGGGCTCTGTGCCCTATTTAACCTCAGGATGTACGAATGGTCCAGCTCTTAGTGAAAGCAGGCTTTCGCATAGACAGATGAGCTCGCGAGAACTGTTAACAGCTCTAGGTTCCGCTATTCCATGCTTGCAGCATGTGGCCTCCGTTAATTGGTTTAAGTGCCTGTTTTGCTGTCTCACAATGATGGAGTTACTTTTTTTTACTAATATTGCTGATTCGCCTAAACTTAAATGTCTGGGGCAGTAAATCCACCAAGGCGAGTTGTAGAGTTTGTGCAAAGTACCGGTTTTGATCAATGCCGGTTTTCGTCACAAAGTTGTCATTTTAAGGCTGCCTATCGTTGCTTCGCCTTCACTGGCACCGTCATGCCCGTGTCAGTCGTCACGCCGTTCATCTCGCCGGTTTATCTTGATCAGTGTTGGGAACTGTGAGCTAGCGTTGGCTGCCGGCTGCACATCTGGTGTGCTTAGAACGCGATGAGTATATGGTTCTGTACGCGGCCTGCTTGCTTAGAACGTCCTTGCTGTACTGCTTCGTGGCATTTCCTGGCATACTCAATGTTCTGTACCCGATGCCTCACTATGCTGTTCTTTCAATGCGCAACGCAGTGGTATGCCGAGAAGCGCTGTAGACGGCTGGCACCGACGTCATAGCGATCCGCGTGATTATCTAATCCACCTGCTCTTATGCGGACCACGCATGCTATCCGTGGTCCACCTTGATGGCATCCGGGACGTCACGTGCAGTAATCTATAAGGCTGGCCCAAGCGCTGCCATAGCTGGCTGTTGTACAACGGCAATGCTCGAAGATACTAAAAGCAAATACATTGGCAGGATCTCTCTAATATGCACCCACCTAATTTCGTTACCACTCTTTATTCAGATTGAGATCAATCCGGAGCAAAACTACATCTCTATATGGAACAACGGCCAAGGCATCCCCGTAGTGGAACACCGTGTCGAGAAGATGTTCGTTCCAACGCTCATCTTCGGCCACCTACTCACATCTTCCAACTACAACGACGAAGAGAAGAAAGTCACGGGTGGCCGCAATGGCTACGGCGCCAAGTTATGCAACATATTCAGCTACAAGTTCATCGTGGAGACCTACTCGCGCGCCGAGAAAAAGCTTTTCAAGCAGGTGAGCCTGTGCTGGAGTAGCTTACTTGTCCACGCACTGTCATTTGCGTGCTTTCCGTGCACTGTCCTTTGCGTGGAAGTCTCCGCGCCATCTGACTAAATACCTGCCCCTGCTACTATAAGAAAGTGAAGCATTCTTTCGCTTGCTCCAAAATCATCTCGCTACCTCAGACCCCCTCCTCCTCACTGACATGTGACTGGTCTCTGCGGCTCACGGCGACCAGTTGAATTTTGTGCGTCTAGCCCAGGAGCATATCTATCAGTTTGACCTTGCACAACCTCTTATCTCGCGGGCTGGGCGATATTTTTATTCTTTTGATAACTCCCGAACTAATGAATGCTTGCCGCCTATAATCTGTTCTGCGCGCATAAATGTACACGGCAAGGTTTGGTGCAACATCAACGATGCAGGGCCATACCGCTTGATCCAGTTACAGCACGTCTCTTACAAGCAGGTACAAGAGACCATTTAAGCCACGCAACTATGCGAACAGACAACGCGCAAATTTCCCACCTCCTTGTCAACGACGCAGCGGCTTTCGATAATTTTCCGCGCTACTCTCGGACCTATCCTCTCGAATACATTGTGCGCTTTCATAGATTTGTAACCTTTAATTTCGTCATGTGTGTTAAAATTTCTATCGGGCGCAAGTCTCTAGTAACCTTCAAATAAACTCGCGGGCAGCAGTAGCCGCCGCGGTGGCTGAGTGGTTATGGTGCTCAGCTGCTGACCCGAAAGACGCGGGCTCGAACCCGGCCGTAGCAGTCGAATTTCGATGGAGGCGAAATTCTAGAGGCCCGTGTACTGTGCGATGTCAGAGCACGTTAAAGAACCCCAGGTGGTCGAAATTTCCGGAGCCTTCCACTACGGCGTCCCTCATAGCCTGAGTTGCTTTGGGACGTTAAACTCCCCTAAACCTAAACCTCGAGGGCAGCAGTCTCACGTCCGCTTCAAGTTTTCACTGACATAGCCACTCAGTCGTATGCTGTATAGGACGGGCACAAATTACCTGCGGCAAGAAACTGGAAACACCGCCGCAGCAACTTGGGCCACAGGTCCGTGGTAATAAATTTCCTGCGGCTGGCCGCGACACACGCAGAACCAGCTTGATTCACGCCGCACTAGCCACCAGCACCCTTTGCCGTTGGCGTCGAGTGAAGGCCTTCCATTAAGAGTCGCATCTGTAAAACATTTTGAACGGTAGTTGCGGCACGTAGTCCCCATTGATATACCCGCCGACATATATCGCAGGTCTGGGAAGACAACATGCGGAAGACTACCGAGCCGAAGATCCGGGCTGAGGCCAAGGGAGAGGACTTCACCAAAATCACCTTCTATCCCGACCTGGCCAAGTTCAGAATGGAGAAACTGGATGCCGACACGGTGGCGCTGTTGTCCCGCAGGGCGTACGACGTGGCCGGATGCACGCACGGCGTCAAGGTGCGTGGTCTAATATGCGCTGCAGTGCAGCAGACATTGCTTGTTTCTTAGCGCAACTCTTAAGCGCCCTTCCTGAATTCCGCTTCATAGTCGCCGATGTCGGCGTTGTCGGAGTCTTCTGTCTTCAGTGCCTAAGATGCAGAAGTGTTTAACCTAGAAGGCTCTTTTTTTCTGTAGGCCTACTAGAATCGAAAAAGGTCGGTGTATTTCAAGCGGCGTACAGCACTTCTATCGGTTATCAAGGAGCGGTCCTAACCAATCAGAATCTTCAGTCTCTTGCACAGCTTTCTCACCTCAGAGAAGCGAAGCTTGTAAGCCACATGAAATCGCGCATAGCAGTACTTGCATGCTTAGCGGTACCAGGTGACTGGGAGGATCTGAGTGGTTCGTGGCGCCCAGGTGTACTTGAACGGCAAGCGGTTGCCGGTTAAGGGCTTCAAGGAGTACGTGCAGCTGTTCCTCAAAGACCAGGAGGACGAGACCGGAAACGCGCTCACAGTGGCCCACGAGGTGGTCAGCGACCGCTGGGAAGTGGCCGTCGCGCTGAGCGCATCGGGCGAGTTCCGCCAGATGAGCTTCGTCAATGGCATCGCCACCACCAAAGGCGGAAGCCACGTCGACTACGTCGCGGACCACCTCGTCAAGAAGGTATATTTTCGCTGCCCGTTATTTAGTAAATTTCCTTAGACTCTGGCTTCTTTGTATAGTAGCGGCTTAAGCGGCAGATTCAACTTGATCTTGACGCTATGGGCGCACTTTGAATCATTCTCCGAGGTCGGCGGGCTGGATATGAAGATGCGTCATTCAAGATGCATGCGCGAATAACTAATGAACGCACATCACCACCACCAGCGTTCTGAAAGCTCGATCGCGTATATAATAGCAAGAGATTATAGTTAACACAAGAATAGGTCTGAAATTCAGTACATACCACATCTAGCTCTTCACAAATTCATAGTAAGCCGCCATGGTGGCTCAGGGGTTACGGCACTCGGCTGCTGACCCGAAGGATGTGGGTTGGATACCGTCCGTGGCGGTAGAATTTCAATGGAGGCGAAATTCTAGAGGCCCGTGTACTGTGCAACGTCAGTGAACGTTAAAGAACGCCAGGTGGTCGACATATATGGAGCCCTTCACTACGGCGTCACTCGTAGCAAGAGTCGTTTTGGGAAGTTAAACCCCAAAACCACAAACCATAAAGGCGTAGTACGGCAGAGTCTTAATTTTTTTTTTCTGAGGCTTGCTCTTTTTTTAGTAGTTCAGCAAGTGATTCCTCTGCTGCTTTCGTTAAGTGCACAACTTCAGGGCATTTATATTGTGGCACTAATGGTGAATTCCAAACGCAGGCCTGGAGTGGTCTGCACGCTCTGTGACAGAGCGTCTGAATCCGGCGCAGAGCGCGCGACCTGAAATTGCGATTGGAGTACACTTGCTCTGGACAGAGCATGCAGGCCAGATCATGTAGGGCGCCGCTAGCGCCGCTGAAAAAGAACGTCACGCAAACTTCCGGCCGGATCCGCCGATTTCGGCGGAGCAGTCCCGACTGCTCCACGGAGCAATCTCGGCGCGGCAACCGCTCCCTGTCTACGATTGGAAGACGCGATCCGTGCCTCAGATCTGCGTTTGGAATACAGTTGCTCCGAAAAGAGCAGGAAACGTTGCTCCAGAAGTGCTCCAACTCTGCGATTAGAAGTCACCATAAGTCTGAAAATTGGTTACAGCAAGAAAACGCGCGCCAGCTGTAGGTTACGAGTGCTGGCGGGTGATGGGTGTCTTCGTTTCTTCCTCCGTAGGTGCAGGAAAGCGTTAAGAAGAAAAACAAAGCTGGCGTGAAGATTAATGCCAAGCAGATCAAGGACTACCTGTGGATGTTCGTCAACTGCCTGATCGAGAACCCCACCTTCGACTCTCAGACAAAGGAGAACATGACGCTCCCGGCCAAGAAGTTCGGCTCCAAGTGCGAACTCAGCGACAAGTTCTACAATCAGGTAGGCTAAATAACTCCGCTATTCGCGCATTGAGAATTTCCTATTATTGACCAGACACACAGAGAATCTGCAATGCATATACCCAGCAACCATTTCATTTCCTTTTTTCGATGGACTCGATTTTTTTTACGAGTGGTAGTTTAAACATAGATGTAAAGGCTCTCCAGCAACGTTGCTTTATTATTTTTCATAAAATTGTGCATGCCGACACTTTCTAGCGCTTTTATTCTGCTTTGCTCCGCGAACACGTAGCTACTTTCTGAACGCCTTAGCCAATGAGCCACCGTGACGAGTGGAGTGGATGAGAAGCAAAGGAACTCAATATTGTACGTCTAATAGTAAAATAATCGAGTTAAAGAAAATCGTACTGGTAAGTGCAAATGCACGGGAAGCAAAAATTTTTACAGGCAATAAAACGACAGCAGATTTAGCTAGATGCTAAGGCCAAATGCGAATTTAGCTGCGCTAGCACTTGTTTTCTACTTTGGTTTCGGTTCGAGGCTCGGCTTTCAAGGTCAAGGACGCTTCATACAAGACCGGCGAAGTCAGACTTAAGGGTATGTTACGATAGAGCTTAAGTCCTAATGCCCATGTATGCGGAATTACTCGTTCTCTACTTTACACTCGTCGATCATTGGGAGTCCTCACACCACTCCTGGAGCAAGTGGCGCCGTGGCTAAGCGATGCGCTACTGCTCAGCAATGGCAGACCCGGGCTGCTGTTGTAATAATAATAATTGGATTTTGGGGAAAGGAAATGGCGCTGTATCTCTCGTATATCGTTGGACACCTGAACCGCGCCGTAAGGGAAGGGATAAAGGAGGGAGTGAAAGAAAGGAAGAAAGGTGCTGTAGTGGAGGGCTCCGGAATAACTTCGACCACCTTGGGATCTGTAACGTGCACTGACATCGCACAGCACACGGGCGCCTTAGCGTTTTGCCTCCATAAAAACGCAGCCGCCGCGGTCGGGTTCGAACCCAGGAACTCCGGATCAGTAGCAGAGCTGCCCTAACCACTGAGCGGCTGCTGTTCCCGAACAACCTCTCGCGACGAATCATTAAACTTCGCCTGCCACTGTGCGCAGGTTGTGATGTCACAAGATTACGTGACCTAGGGGGCCCATCTGCCACCAAGGGGGGGGGGGGGGGGGTATATAGGAAAAGGCTTCAGACAGACATCCTGTGCGCTGTCAGTACACGTTAAAGAACCCTGGGTGGTCGACATTTCCGGAGCCCTTCACTATCGGCATCCCTAATAGCCTGGGTTGCTTTGGGACGCTGAACCCCATAAAACAAAACCAAACGAATCAAACATCGCCGAAACCTGAGGTTTGTAGGTTATAGTGCAGTAATGCGGTGCGAAAAACGCGTCCGGAGACGATCGGTTTACACTCGACTTTTCCTCCCGCTTGCAGATGTTGAAATGCGGCGTGGTCGAGTCCGTCATGTCGTGGGTGACCTTCAAGGCCGAGAAGCAGCTGGGCCAGAAGTGTTCGGCAAAGAAGCACTCCAAGCTGAAGGGTATCCCCAAGCTTGAGGATGCCAACGACGCCGGCACCAGGAACTCGCTCGACTGCACCCTCATCCTCACCGAGGGGGACTCGGCCAAGAGCCTGGCCGTCTCGGGGCTCTCGGTGGTTGGCCGGGACAAGTACGGAGTCTTCCCGCTCAAGGGCAAGATCCTCAACGTGCGCGAGGCCACCCACAAGCAGATCCTCGAGAACGCAGAGATCAACAATGTCATAAAGATCATGGGCCTTCAGGTAGAGAGTTCGGCTATAGTTCGGCTATATATAGCCCCATTCTTGAAACTTTCCGTAAGGGAAATAGGCTTGCACAAGTACAGTCGTCAGCACGCCTCCCTATAGCGCTGAGGAACGAAACGTCAAATCTTGTCTGAGCTGCTCTACAACTGGTACACGAAAAATAGTATGCTTACGCGTCTTCGGTCTAAAGCCAGCATTCTCTACAATCGAGTATGCCTGCTCAAAACTTTGTTTCCTTGTGTGACGGAGGCACTCGAACTCTCTAGACAGACGTGCTGGTGACTGTACAAGATGGTACTACGCATCTCGTGCATGGATAGGTATTTGACTTCCCTGATTTAATATTGCTCTATGGCGCTTCCAGCTCGCTTCTTTTTTGCATTGTATCTGGCATGTATATTAATCTCTATTCGTACGCTTTGCATTTTCAGCGTCATGTTAAACGTGAAACATGCTCTTATCTCGAGATTTCTATGAACGCAGCCACTAACATTGCGGCAGTTGCTACCCCAGTTTTGTGTCTGCACGAGACGTCGATTCTTAATTACTGGCAAGAACTGTGCAAGCATAAGCGCTAAATATAAGTGCTTGAAAATTTCGTTTTTCCTGCCTGGTTTTATTTTATTCAGGAGCACTGGTATGGTATGTTGTGCGTAATTTTGCACTCATGTAATGCTTTTATATCTGGATACGATACTGTGAAAGACCAACGACAGAAAGAAGTAAGCGCGCAGCCTGTGTTTTGAACCAGTCGGCGGGAGGCATGGGTATTAATGCTAATCTCTTTCCTTTCACTTTGCGCAGTACAAGAAAAAGTACGAATCCGTAGACGACCTCAAGTCACTGCGTTATGGCCGACTTATGATCATGACTGATCAAGACCAGGACGGGTCACATATCAAGGGACTCCTGATAAACTTCATCCATCACAACTGGCCTTCACTCCTCAAGCTGCCCTTCCTCGAGGAGTTCATCACGCCCATCGTCAAGGCCAGCCGCGGAAACACTGAGCTCTCCTTCTACTCCCTCCCAGAGTTCGAAGAGTGGAAAGCGGCAACCGACGACTGGCAGCGCTGGAAGGTAAAGTACTACAAAGGTCTGGGCACCAGCACTTCCAAAGAGGCCAAGGAGTACTTCATGGACATGCTGCGGCACCGCATCACCTTCCAATACCAGGGCAACGAGGACGACCATGCCATCGAGCTGGCCTTCAGCAAAAAGATGATCGAGCAACGAAAGGACTGGCTTCGGCACGGCATGGAAGAGCGCAAGCAGCGTCGCGAGGTGGGCCTTCCAGAGCTCTACCTGTACGGCAAGGACACGAGGAACGTGACGTACCAGGACTTCGTCAACAAGGAGCTCATCCTATTCAGCAACATGGACAATGAGCGCTCCATACCCTCCTTGGTGGACGGCCTCAAGCCGGGACAGCGCAAGGTGCTGTTCACCTGCTTCAAGCGCAACGACAAGCGTGAGATCAAGGTGGCCCAACTGGCCGGATCCGTGGCCGAGCACTCTGCCTACCATCACGGCGAGGTGTCGCTGATGTCCACCATCATCAACCTGGCGCAGAACTTTGTGGGCAGCAACAACATCAACCTGCTGCAGCCCATCGGCCAGTTCGGCACTCGGCTGCAGGGCGGCAAGGACGCTGCAAGCCCTCGATACATCTTCACGATGCTTTCGCCGCTCGCGCGCCTCGCTATACCGGCCTCAGACGATCCCATCCTGGAGTACCTTTACGACGACAATCAGCGCATCGAGCCGGAGTTCTACATTCCCGTGCTCCCGATGGTGCTTGTGAACGGCGCGGAAGGCATCGGCACTGGTTGGAGCACAAAAATACCAAATTACAATCCACGCGACATCATTGCTAACTTGCGAAAGATGATCGCCGGTGGCGAACCGACCCCTCTGAAGCCCTGGTTCAAGAACTTCCGCGGATCTATAGACCAGGTAAGGGAATTCTCAGTAATCAAAATCTTACCCGTAACGAATGCTGTACGGCAACGGCTTTCTCCCACTACCCACAGATTAGTCGTTTCATTCCCTCTCGCCAACGCATTCTGACGGTGGATTGCAAAAACATCCGTGCTGCGATATATCTGCAAGTTTATAAGGAAGTTGAAGTTAATCCGCATGCCGGCACTATGGCATGTCTTATTGCCAGCAAGTAACATATATAGATTGTTTTTTTTTTCAGATAGCATTGAGATATTCAGTGGACGATGACACTCCAGGGATGGCGCTGCAATGTCATTGAGTGTGAGGTCATTCCTCCCCACATCTTACGTCATGAAAGTGTCTCTTTTCACATCTCAGCGTGTCGGGCTTGTTTTACAAAACGATTACCCGTTTTGTATACTACTGGCATTCATTTCCGAACACACGATGACCACGCGTCTTTTACACCTTAGGTAGGAATGTTTACAGGCGGCATCGTCTCGGTTGTCTGTGCTGCCGAGTAATAAGTTCGTTTGAGCGGTCTTTGAAGAAATTACGTGCTGTATAGACCCGCATTTGTAGTGCAGTCTTTCAGCAAAGATGGCGCTACAAAACTGTCGGGAAAAAAGTCTTATGGTTCTCGTTGTCTTGTGTGCATCAGGTACAACCGTCGCCGTGCTTATGCAAGTGGTACGACTCTCTTCACCGTTCTGCACAGGTGGAACCGCAACGGTTCATAATCAGCGGCGAAGTGGCAGTCTTAAACACCACCACCATTGAGATCACGGAACTGCCAGTGCGGGTGTGGACCCAGACCTACAAGGAGTCTGTGCTCGAGACCATGGTGCACGGCACCGAGAAAGTGCCCCCCCTCATCACGGACTACAAGGAGTACCACACGGACACCACCGTCCGGTTCGTGGTCTCCATGACCGAGGAGAAGTTGTCCAGGATGCGCGATGAAGGGCTGCACAAGGCGTTCAAGTTGCAGGCGTCCCTCACCACCTCCTCCATGGTGCTGTTCGACTCGAAGGGTGTCCTGAGAACGTTTCGGACGCCCGAGGACATTTTGCGCGACTTCTTCGCCACGCGTCTGGAAGGGTGAGAGCGTCTTGACATCAGCATCACTTCGCGCGAAACGATGTTCAGCAAATTTCAGGTCTGACTGCATACCGGGAGTAATGCATAAAATATTGTAGTCAATGCTTAATTATGTCACCATTTTGTGTCATGCATGCCGGTACAGCAGCTTCGAGCCCGTAGTGCACTGCATGTAATATTCATGTGGTCCTTGCGCCCCTTTTGACATGCACTTTCTACAGACCTTCCGATTCGTTCAGTATCGCTTGCTCAGCGTCACTGCAAGATCAGCTTGCAGCTGCGGAGCTGAGGAAACGTTGCATGTCGTTATTGCTTTTCTTATAAAAAAAAACGGACGCACGAAGTCCCCATTCTAGACTAAATCGAGACATCGTGTAATTAAGCATTGTGTCCAAGCGAATGAGGAACCTTCAATAGCTTTCACATTATTAGGCTTTTGTCACTCCAGAAAGAGACTGATTCAAGCTCAGTTCAGCGACAGCAGCGTTGTAACATCGCTGTAGATTACGTTATCCTTGCTCTCTATGACAGAATGGCACTACATTTTGGTTAGCACTTTCGTTGTTGCGTTCTATGGCGAAAGTTCGTCATTTTTGGCGTTACGACTCTCGTTCTTGTAAACCGTTCTGTGCGTTAAAGTGAGACTGGGAAATATTCAAGTTGGCCTCTATCGATAGTTTACCGTGTACTTACTAACGACAAAAAATGCTACTTTCACTGATAACGAAGCCTTTATATAAGATGCAAAACACCATAAAATAAAATACGAGTGCCGCAGCTACCGGTCGATTCCGCAAACAAACTGCAGTGAGTCGACACAATTTTTGGGCGGAGGTGATCCCGGAGGGGTAACTGCGCCGCCGTTCACTTCAAAACTCTAATCACGGTGACTTTTTTTATATATATAAGCGTCACAAGCTTCAATCGCCGGCTGGGAAATTTTGAAATAAAATTCTCGGCAATAAATGCGCCTTTTGCAGCCCCATTAAGATAATGTAACCAAAAGCAGCCATAGAAGTATTTTTTACGATGAATCAAAATTTGATGACGTCGTCCTCCTTATTCTCTTAAGGTGAGGAAGCATTTTGTTTTCTTTCTCATGAAGGATCAGCCGCGGTGGGTCTGGATTTAGCCTTCTGTTGATGATCTCAAGGTCTCGGGTTCGCTCCCGGCTGCGGCAGCTGTATTCTATTGCAGGCGATATACAAAAACGCCCGTATGCTGTGTGATGTCAGCGCACGATAAGGAACCTATGGTGGTCTAACTGAACCCGGAATCCTTCACTACGGCGTCCCTCATATCTCCGAGATCTTCGGGACGTTGTTAAACCCCTCAATTTTATCTTTAACGAAGGCGGCAGTTTTCGACATTTTCTGGGAGCTGTTTTTCTGATAATTGGTGGGGAAGAAGCAACAGTAAAGCTTTGGGCGTTTCCGAATGCATGACACGTTAATGAGATGATTATACATCAAATTGAAATGTCTCCTGCGTCTTCCTGCTATCCATGACAGGTAAAGGAACAAGTAAGAATGCTACGTCGTTTTGTCCAGCCCACCTGATAAAAACTCGTATGCACGCTAATCAACACCGCAGGTACGTGAAGCGGAAGGCCTACCTTATCGGACTGCTGTCGGCCGAGGCGAAGCGGCTGGAGAACCAGGCACGCTTCATCCTGGAGAAGATAGACAACATCATCAAGATCGAGAACCGGCGCCGCAAGGAGATGATAGAGACCCTTCGGGCGAGGAGCTACGACCCCGACCCGCTCGTGCTGTGGAAGAAGCAGCAGCAGCAACAGACCGGCCGGCGTGACAGCCAGGCAGAGTCCCAGGATGAAGGCGAGGACGCCGCGGCGGCTGAGGAGGACGACGACAAGGATAAAGAGGGCGGCAGCGTCCACTTCAACTACTTGCTGGGCATGCCACTGTGGAGCCTGACCCGTGAACGCAAGGACGACTTGCTCAAGAAGAGGGACGAGAAGAGAGCGGAACTGGAGGTTCTGCGAAAAAAGTCCCCCGAGAACCTCTGGGAGGAGGACCTGGACGCCTTCTCTGCCAAGCTAGACGAAGTGGAGGAGGTCGAACGCAACGAAGAGAGTGGAGCCAAGGCCCCGAAGGGTTCCAAAGGCGGACGCGGAAAGGTACTTCTGAAACAAGTTTATTTACTATTTACTGGAGCTCTCAACGCCGGTAGGCATTACTAAGTTACCTATTTGCCTGTCACGGTGCGTTAGATTCGTTGAAGCGGTACTGTCTTTTTTTATCTAGATTTAGTACTTGGACTGCTAAAACAAGCGTTAAATTTGTGTATATTTTCTGAAAAATTGACTACGCTTACGCTACGCTGCCCAAGTCGCGTATTGTTTTTTTTTCAATCTCTTCCCTTTTTGCCTCTCCCTTCACGTCATAGTCCGGGTGTCCGCGAAATGTAAAGCTGCTACCACGCATTTACTTTTTAACTATTTACCCCTACCCACTCGCACAGACAGTCCGTGGGGCGGTGTCTTACAACCGCCCGTCCACGCGATGACCACGAAGGTTGCGCTAGGCACGCGTTGCGTGTAATTAGTAGTAGTAAAAACTTTTATTGACACAGAAGGGGTTGGGGCACGCATGCCTCCTTGGCCCCAGCACGGTCCTTCTACACTCAAACTTACATGTTCCTGCCGTAAATGACGTCGGCAGCCTGGTCCGTGGCGGTATTTCGCCGGACCGGGTCCTCAGAACGTAGCACTGTCACCCAATCTTCCCAGCAGGTGTGGTGCACAAGGTTGCTACCCGACTGCAAAGAAGAGGTGCGTGTGTCCGGCCGAAATAACGCGTGATCGAAGGCGGCAAGTTCCCTATAAAACACCTATCGGAGGATTAGCACTTCATGAACATGCATTTCATGTTCGTAAGAAGCGCGTATGGAAGGATTTACGGACGTCTTGATACCCCACGATGGACCTATACAGCGCCGTAACTATTTACTCGTGCAGAAATGGAAATACAAAGCCCGCCCATATGCACGCAGTATAGCTGCTATCAGCAGCGTGAGGCAAGCATAGTTCAGACTCCCTTTCACGATTCTTCGATCTAACTGTTTCCATCCGTGCTGATGTCGTAGGTTGGCTTCGGGCGCCTTCACTTTTTCCTCCGATTTAAGGCGCTTTATTGTGCCCTTCCAGGCATACGTAAGTCATTAGTCACGGTTACCGCAAGTGCCGCCACCTTTTGCGCGAATAAGTTAGTGGCTCAGAAAGGGCGCATCGTTTTCTTTGCCTTTTTCGATACAAAGCCGCATTTCGGCTGCCTCCATTAGGTGTATAGCAACCTGACACTGGACCGAACGCTCTTTAATTTTATGCGGACCGGGTGTTGGTGCGTAATACCGATAACCGGTTGCCAATCAGTGAAATCGTGGATGATGAACACATGGAAGCAGCCGAAGTCCCCACAGGCACTCAGGCCCTCAGGAAGGACTGAGGGCCGCGTATGGCGTATGCAGGCCGGGGTTGGAAACAGTTGGATTTAAGTTAACTATGAAGAATACCTTGGTAATGTGCGATCCGCTGGTGACATATACTTGCTGATTCACTCAGGGAATTAATGCAAGGCATGTTCAATGAATGAGCAGAGCAGAACGGTGGTTCTAAAAATTGATAAGGAGAAAGCCAGAGTAATGTTCAACAGTATGGGAAAGGAACAGCTGTTTACGAGTTATAGCGAGGCGCTGTAAGTAGTGAGGGATACGTCTACTTGGGGCAGGTAGTTACCGCAGATCTTGATTACGAGAGTGAAATAACGGATAAGAATGAGGCGTACCGCATTTGGCAGGTTCTCTCAGATCATAAATGGCAGTTTATCCCGGCCGCGGTGGTCGAATTTCAATGGAGGCGAAATTCTAGAGGCCCGTGTACTGTGCGATGTCAGTGCACGTTGAAGAACCCATGCGGTCGAAATTTCCGGAGCCCTTCACAACGGCGTCCCTCATAGCCTTAGTCGCTTTGGGATGTTAAACCCTCATAAACAAAGCCATAAATGGCAGTTTACCTATATCCCTTAAGATAGATGTATATACCGGTACTCACCTATGCGCCAGAAACTTCTAGGCTAACAAAAAGGGTTCAGCTTAAATTGAAGACAAAGCAGCGAGCTATGGAAAGAAAATGATAGGTGTTACGTCGACGAAAAAGGAAAAGGGCAGAAGTGGGTCAGGGAAAACGCGATTTAATGACATCCTAGTCTAAATCAAGAACAATAAATGGGTTTTGGCAGGGCATGTAATGCGAAGGCAGGAAACCGATGGTCGTTAAAAGTAACGGACTGGATTCTAAAAGAGGCAAGTGAAACAGTGCTGCAGAATGTTCGGTGGGTGGACGAAATTAAGAGTTTTCGGGGATAGGGTGACCGCAGCTGCACAGGACAGGGTTGATTGGAGAGACATGGGAGAGGCGTTTTTCTTAGTGCACGTAGCCATGATGATGATGATGATGATGATGGTGGTGATGGTGATGGTGATGGTGATGATGATGATGATGATGATGATGATGATGATGATGATGATGTACATAATGTGAGGCGCTATTGTCCTGAAGAGGGCTCGTGAACGCGCGGGATAATGATAGCTTTCGCTTTCTTTGAAGCGAATGCACCTGTCCAATGTTTTTCTCCCTGCAAGGCGGGGACGTCCAAAAAGACTGAGACCGAGACTAAACCGTCGGCGCTGGGCGAGCGCGTGGTGCCTAAAATCGAGTGGGAGGCCAAGAAGGACTGACAAGGGCACCGGACCGCGCCGCGGAGCCCGGAAGGCCGACCACGACGCTGACGCCTCGACGGAGCGCAGCCCCGACGATCCCGACCAGTCGGCGCCTGCAAAGGCACCTCAACGCAAGCGTGCTGCCGGTGCTGGGACTAAGCCTTCTGGCAGCAAGTCCAAGCCTGGGAAGAGGAAGAACTCCTGGTCTACATCGTCCGAGAGCGGCGACGAGTCGCTGATGTGCTTCGGCTCCGACAATGACGACGATGACGATCCCGATGTGTCGGCTGCGGGTCCTTCGGTAAGTCGAGTTCGTACGTCAGTGGGGGCTTTCAGTCTTCAACCTGGAACGGACATCACGGTCAATAGGGATGACAGGTACAGGCACTTGGCTGGCTGGCTTCCTTCGTTTGTCACTGATGGCATTCGCCTCGTGTCAAGCTTTAATCTCCCATTATCCCGCTGCTACTCAGTTACATAGGGCGTTGCCATGCGTAGCGGCTTAAGGCGCTAAAGTAAACTGTATATTGGGTGATCTTGTGCCGTCAAAACTCGGTGGCGGCGACAGCGGGAACAGTAGGCTGAGGGTGTCAAGGGCGGAGGGTGTCAAGAACAGTTCTTGGACGTGCAAAATTTAAAGGCCACGGCGAACTTTGGAAATAAAGTGTCTAAAAACGCCCACAATAATCTCGAACATCGTCGAAGCCAATGCGCTTGACCAGTGCCGTTACAGAATGCTGTGGTGGGGAATCGTGTAAGAAAGCGATAACGCCGCGTGCCGGTGGCGATAAACAGAGTAAGAAAAATTGGTGGGGCTTCAACGTTGGTAAACCGAGTAGACCTGCGAAAGCATGTTTACCCTGGTTGGCTCATTGTTTTGCTTTGATGGGTTGTCGGCACGTCTGGCGGCGATATTAGACTGAGGTTAAGCTCTAAGCGATGTTAGGCTGATCTGATGTGTTCGCGCCGCAAAAGAAGTTGAAGAGGATGGTGTGCAATGCACAGCACGAAGTGTTGCAGTTTGACACCAGGCGCGTTCAGTTGCGGCGGTAGCCTAGTGCCCTCGCGCAGCGGCCTGCCAAGCTGATCTGTGCCCGCTGCGGGTTCGACTCCCAATCGTTATTTATTTGATTTATTTTAACTTAATATGGCGTCGCTGTTGCGGTGCAAGCGGCACAAGAAAGATGGAGACAAGATTCATGGTGGTGGTGCGCTTATGAGTGCTTTCGCCCTAAAGAAAGGTATCGCGGCAATACAGCGGAGGAAGAATTTAGGAAGGTGGTTAGGTGGACGTGGGCTCGGTGCTCACCGGGGTGATTTTTCGTCACTGTCCATGTGACTGTTTTTTATGTTCGATGCGATAGGTGATTCTACTTTTGCGCAGTGTAGCCATGAGTCTGGAAAATCACGTGCTTCGTGGCACATCCTGTTCCTCTGACAGCCATACTGGCATTCAGGTTCAGCTAAGCGTTCATCACATAGCACCGCGCCCTGCTGCCGCAGTGCCTCTTCTCGCTTAAAAGCTAGAACTCGACTCTTGAAGACTAGTACTAGCTCTTCTATGCTCTCTGTTAGGGCGGTAGGTCATCGCCAGGTGATGAAACGATTTAGCTTGGTGCCCCCTGCCTTGCTGGTGTTGGCATGGCCCCCAACGTGCGTGCTGTAATGGTTTCCCATAGTGCAGCGCACCAATAAATTTCCTTCCCAAACTTCTTCCACAGAAACGCCAGCCGCCGCAGCAACAGGAACGTAATAAGCGAGGTCCTCCAGCCAAGTCTCAGCGCAGAGTGGCCGACGAGAATGTGGACGAAGCCGCCGACGACGAGGACTTCAAGCCATCTGGCAAGGTGCCAGCCAAGAAGCCGCCCACCGCTCCCCGGGTCGCGAAGAAGGCCCTCAAGAAGAAGGTTGCAGCGGACTCCGGCTCTGACTCCGACGCCGCTCCGCTGCCATCAAAGGCTGCCAAGAAAGCGAGGGTCCTTCTGTCATCCTCTGACGACGAGGATGGTGCTCCCGTCGTGTCTGTGCCTCCTCCGCGCCCCGCCGGAGGCCGCTCCAAGGCTGCCGTCAAGTATGACTTTGGCAGTGACAGCGAAGAAGAGTTTTAGCCCCAATTGACGTCGTCAGGATGGCTGCTTACTACTTCAGGGCCATTGTGTGTACGTGTCTGCTTCATTCGCAAGCAGTGCCTGTCTATAAGCATCCCTTGTCTTGCGTGCCTTCACTGACAAGACCCGGTGGCGCAGCTGTGGTTTTTAACTGCGTACGCCTTTTAACTTTGTCCACTGCTACTAATGAGCTTCCGGTGCTTTTCGTTTTTAAGTCCTACTTTGTTTGTTTTTTTAATAAATGACTGCGCGACGAAGCTAGAACGTTGCCTGTAAAAGCAAGTTTTGATGAGGAACGCTGGAGTGGTTTTGCTCTAAATATGGTCTGGTCTGGCCACGGTTGCGCGTATTCTGAATGCCTACTCCAGCATTCGGGGTGCGGTGTACAGCCTCGACTTCCCTCAGCGGCAACGGTTAAGAATGTTGGTTGTGCCTACAGTTAACTCATAGGCGGGAAATATTATTCGCCGAGAAAAAAGAGAATTGTGCTCTGAAATGAGCACCATAGAAGACTACCGAATTTTAAAAACATGAAAAACCGAAAGGTTCAACCTGTATACAACCTATGGAGCATGAAAAGAAGGAATCTGTTCTCATGGAGATACGCTCCTTTTTCTCGGGTTGTTCCGCGCACTTCCGGTGGCTGCCCAGAACGCGTTCGTTTTTCTCCGGCTGTTCGGTTTCGAGCTGCCCGCAGGC